>OZ021725.1:4080684-4329392 GCA_963978545.1 Linyphia triangularis | reverse complement strand
CAATTCATTATCTTTAAAATGATACCAATAACTTTCTTATAGTTAAAATACTTTTTTAATTACACGCAATTTCGTAAAGGTCGACGTTTAAAACATATTGGAAAAAAGAAAACGTCGAAAACTTTGAACTCAATTTCTGGAGAAATACTTTTCATTGTTGAGTGAATGTACTCCAACGGTGATATCTTAAGAGTTAATTAACTGATTTTTAAAATTTAAACTGTATAATTTAGATAACATTTCAGAGCACGGGCTCTACCTGTTTACAAAAATTTTGGTAAAAAATAGATTTTTTTTATGTATTTTAGAATATTTTTATTTCTGGAATTTTTTTATTTTTTCTAGTATGGTTTCATGTTAAATGTTAAAATTTAAGAAATATTTAAGTAAGCATTATATTTTGCTTGGATCCGTGTATCAATACCTTGTCTTTAATTTCCAGTAAGAAATTAGTTTCTAAATTAATTAGGTATTATTTTATCATAGTTGCAATTAGGCCTTAATTAGTCAATTAAAATTCGAATAATTAAATAAATATTTTATTTTTTTACTCTTTGTTACTGCAAATACGTTAAATTTTTTGCTCTTGTAATTCTCACAAAAATTTGACAAGCTGGCATAACAAATAAAAAAAAAAAATTCCAGCGTATATGTATACCTTAATACGTTATTTAAACACACACACACACATACAAAAACATGCAAGAATTAGTATTGTATTGTTAATTATAAAATAAAATAGGCTTATGAAAGAAAATAACGATAAACTTACAAATGATAATGAACTTCCTTTATTTGCTAAGCGTACAATTCTTACATAGAAATGTATTTTAATACGTTATTTAAAAACACACAGTCACAAACATGCAGGAATTAGTATTGTGTTGTTAATTATAAAATAAAATAGGCTTATGAAAGAAAATAATGATAAACTTACAAATGATAATAAACATCCTTTATTTGCTAAGCACATAATTTTTTTATAGAAATGTATTTTAATACGTTATTTAAAAGAAAAAAAAACATGCATGAAATAGTATTGTGTTGTTAATTATAAAATAAAATAGGCTTATGAAAGAAAATAATGAAAAACTTACAAATGATAATGAATATCCTTTATTTGCTAAGCATACAATTCTTTCATAGAAATGTATTTTAATACGTTATTTAAAAGAAAAAAAAAAAAAAACATGCAGGAATTAGTATTGTGTTGTTAATTATAAAATAAAATAGGCTTATGAAAGGAAATAATGATAAACTTACAAATGATAATGAACATCCTTTATTTGCTAAGCACACAATTCTTACATAGAAATGTATTTTAATACGTTATTTAAAAGAAAAAAAAACACGCAGGAATTAGTATTGTGTTGTTAATTATAAAATAAAATAGGCTTATGAAAGGAAATAATGATAAACTTACAAATGATAATGAACATCCTTTATTTGCTAAGCACACAATTCTTTCATAGAAATGTATTTTAATACGTTATTTAAAAGAAAAAAAAACATGCAGGAATTAGTATTGTGTTGTTAATTATAAAATAAAATAGGCTTATGAACGAAAATAATGATAAACTTACAAATGATAATGAACATCCTTTATTTGCTAAGCACATAATTTTTTTATAGAAATGTATTTTAATACGTTATTTAAAAGAAAAAAAAACATGCATGAATTAGTGTTGTGTTGTTAATTATAAAATAAAATAGGCTTATGAAAGAAAATAATGAAAAACTTACAAATGATAATGAATATCCTTTATTTGCTAAGCATACAATTCTTTCATAGAAATGTATTTTAATACGTTATTTAAAAGAAAAAAAAAAAAAAAAAACATGCAGGAATTAGTATTGTGTTGTTAATTATAAAATAAAATAGGCTTATGAAAGGAAATAATGATAAACTTACAAATGATAATGAACATCCTTTATTTGCTAAGCACACAATTCTTACATAGAAATGTATTTTAATACGTTATTTAAAAGAAAAAAAAACACGCAGGAATTAGTATTGTGTTGTTAATTATAAAATAAAATAGGTTTATGAAAGGAAATAATGATAAACTTACAAATGATAATGAACATCCTTTATTTGCTAAGCACACAATTTTTACATAGAAATGTATTTTAATACGTTATTTAAACACACACACACAAAAACATGCAGGAATTAGTATTGTGTTGTTAATTATAAAATAAAATAGGCTTATGAAAGGAAATAATGATAAACTTACAAATGATAATGAACATCCTTTATTTGCTAAGCACACAATTCTTTCATAGAAATGTATTTTAATACGTTATTTAAAAGAAAAAAAAACACGCAGGAATTAGTATTGTGTTGTTAATTATAAAATAAAATAGGCTTATGAACGAAAATAATCATAAACTTACAAATGATAATGAACATCCTTTATTTGCTAAGCACACAATTATTTCATAGAAATGCATTTTAATACGTTATTTAAAAGAAAAAAAAAACATGCAGGAATTAGTATTGTGTTGTTAATTATAAAATAAAATAGGCTTATGAAAGAAAATAATAATGATAAATATACAAATGATAATGAACTAATAAAATAAATAAAACTTAAAGATACGACAAAATATCTATTTATTATAACTCAGCTAATTAGTTTTAAATTACAAACGGATAGTTTTTTGGTAATATTTTATGGTAATTTTGTAATTTCAAAAACTCTTAAAACAAGACATTCATTTCAAATGAGTTGAATAATGCATATACTGATTTATCTAATCTTTAAAAATAAAATCTTTCTCATTAGAATTTATAATAATTTAATTTCTAAATATAGATAATAAAAAACTTACACTATTTCTTTATAATGAAAAGCATTTCTTGGTAAAAAATCGTTTACAAAAATTGTTCTTGAAAATATAATCAGTAAAACAGATTACATGTAGTAAATTACAATTTAATAAAAAAAAATACGTACTATTGCAATCTAATGTAAATTTTTTATTATTAAAAGAAAATATAAAATGAATACTTAATAACTTAATAAATTGTAGTGGAATTCATTAGCAAATAAAAAAAACGGACGAAATGAAAATAAAGAATTGTGCTTAATTAAAAAGAAAAATACGAAATTTGTTATCTTGCAGAATGTGAGGAAAAAATAGTTAAGCTATTCGTATGAATATATTCTAAAGAGGAACTATATTATTTTCAACTACTCATTGATTTAAAATAGTTCACCAAGGTAATATTGGGTGTGATTAAGAAATAGTTTGTAACTAAACTTTGAAGTAAATTACATATTGAGTTATAATTTAATTTCGAAATAGTATTAGTAATTTTGTACAACTTAGTGATAGTCGTCTTAAAGGTAATAGAAAAACATTTACGTTAATCAAGTATCCAATAAATAATTAAATTATTTTAATTAAAATATAAAAATAATTTGTATGCATAAGAAGTTTCAGAACACTTATTCAAATTATTCAAAATCCATTATTAAATTTCTTCAATCTAATCCATTGTTCCTTATATATTAAAGAAGCATTTTTTTTTTCTTTGATCAAGCATCAATTTAACAATGCTGACATCTTTAGCAGCGTTTTAATTTCTTTTGTGTTTCTTGTAACTAGCAATTAAGAGATTTTTGTATTTATATAGATAATAAATTTTCTCATTTCAGATATTACTTTTTCGAATTTATTCGATATTCTTTTGGAAAGGTAAGAGATCAAGTTAAATTAAACAACTACAAATGAAGTTGTTTAATCTTGTCTATTTTTTAATTGGTTGTTTTCAGATTATCTGGCGCCGTCAGCATCACAAGGGCTATAATGCGCCGAAACATTTCGTCATTTAACAAACCAACATACATTTACAAACATCCATGCCAACACGGGACTCGAACCCGCAACCTCGCGGTCTAGAAGCCAGCACGCTAACCACTATACCGTTTGGTCGGCTGTCTATTTTTTAAACTTACAAATAAATTATTATTAAGTTTCCCTTACTAATCCTCATTTGCTCTGGAGTTTGTTCTTATACTTTTGATGGCTAAGCATTTTTTTTTCTGGCTAATTTCTTTCCAATCAGAATGCACAAGTAAATTTAGTTTGTTATTATATCATTATAGATCACCTAATTAATTTTTTTTTTGAATTTTATGAAACAGTATTTACTCATTTCCAGCTTATTACTTGATATCATATGCAGTTGTATTAACTGACTGATTTCATTTGAATTTTGATACTGAAAAATGACAAGCTTCTATTTCTTACTAGACATTTAATGATTAAGAATCTTTCTGTAAGTTTTAATTTTCTCAAACGAATACAAAGTTACTTTTTTCATAGAACAGTTTTATTTCATTCATTTAAAAAAATTACGCATTGTAAAGAGAAAATGCATCATTGCAAGAAACTGAAACATATTGATTGATGAATGATCGAAAAAACATATCCACTTACAATTAAATATTATTTCTATGTTTATAAACATTTTTTTTTTTTAATCCCAAGGTTGCAGCTTGATAAATGATGACGTAAGGGAAGAAATAACCTCCCTAATCCATCACTAGTGGATAGATATTTTATGAGAGCATTCTCTCCCCGTCCCTTTTCCCACATGGCTTCGGGCGCAGATGTCTGAATTGGCACATTTTGATGGAGATTGGCGAACAGGGGAAATCCGATATATTACTGCGTGACGTTTTTCCCGCCAAATACGGAGAATCTTATACATGCAAAAATGAAGATTGGCGGGTTTTGTGTGGTAGGAAGTTTCAAGGATAGAAGTATATGTTTAGGGTATCAGAATGCATTCAAATGCATTTTGAGATACCACATAACAATAGTATCGATAGCTTTTTAGGTTTTTTATGTCTCAGAAATGCTAAGGATCAGAGTGTAGCTGGATTCTCAAAATTGTCACATTTTAGAATCGAAATTTAGTTTAATTAAATTTTAAAGGTATACTTACTACTTTTAGGAAGGAGAGTTGATATATTTTACATATTGACTTATAGGAGAGAATGGTTTTTATCGAACCATCCATAATTTCTGAAGTAATATTATCCATATAATGACTAACCTTTTTTAGTATTACCTTTTAATTTGAATATTTCTTTCAAAACACGTCCTATATTTTTTAATAACTCTCTTCATTAAATAACTTCCCTACGTTTCACCTACTTACTCATATGAGACTTGTCAGTGCTTTTCCAACTCTAAGTTTCATTCTCAATATCCATAAATGCTCGTCTTTGCGTCTTACTAATTTAGATTTCTTTACCCTGAGAAGTTTCATTTTCTGCTGCATTAACAATTCCAAGATCTAAGTGTTGGTTTTAGAGTTGCCTGATGAGAGTTTTAGTCGTATTTTCTGATTTGAGATATAATAGGAGACAGAATATCCTTTAAAAACCTTTAGGAAGTCATTTTTGCTTTTAAACAGATCTTGTCTGATGATATTCCGTTGCAGTATAGAACTTGAAGAGCTCTTGCGTGAAAAATTATTGTCGGAGCGAGCGTCACGGTTCACCAACAGACGATTCACGTTCAGACAGTCAGACACGAGTGCTTCCGAACGCTATCAAAACTTTGCATTTGGATGAGAAAACAAGTAGAAGGAATTTAGACTTGAACAACTCTGTTTACGCCACGTCATGGTTGTAATTCTTATAATTATCGTCTGCTTTAATTTTCATTGTCGAAATTACAAAAGTTTATTCTTTGCAAGTGGCATTTAATTAAGTTTTTTTTTAGTGTTCTATTTTTTGCTGTTCTGATTGACATGGTGAGTTAAAAGTCGCTCTAAAAACCTTCTCCTCCCGATATACAAGAATTATAATAAACTTATAACAGAAGAAAACTGAGTGCTGTTTGTTTGAAGTGCAATTAATATAAAAAGCTATCGACTAGTGATGGTCTGTCAGATGTGAATTGACAAACTCAACTTCTTACTGTGACAAGTTACTGATTGCGATCATGCAAGTGCTGCGGTGTTTGGAACTAGACTACATGTTCATTAAATTCCTTTGTATTTTATAAATAAAAGTTTTCTGAACTATAGTTCGAATTTATATAACATATGAAAGTTCGTTTACCAACACAATTAATTTACCACTCTACGTTCGCGCCATTATGGGATGTTTTCAGTCGAAATTAGGTCAATTTAATGAATTTTTTTTTTTCTTTCCAGTATGTGTCCATTACAAGATCAAATGCAAGAAGGCCGTTTAATGTGAAACACCCACGTATATCTTTAGGAGTGTTATGTGACACTGCGTTGACCAATATTGGTACTGTTACGTGATATATGTCACTTGGCAATAATTTTTCAGTTGATAGTTAAAGTTGGTAGTAAAGCTAACAGTTTGGTAGTTAAAGCTATCGTTTCAATGTATACTAATATTTATTTTAGTTCAGATTTCGTTTTACTTTAAAACAAAAATTAAGAACTTAATATGATATATGTACATGATTATTTTTAAAAGAGAGGTTAGAGCTGCTCTATAGTCAAAAGACATATTTTGTTGCGCATGTTTACATACTTTTTATAATGTTAAAAAATATTCAAAATTCGTTTAAGAATTAAAACTAATAGCTTTAATGTTATTTCTATGCTTACAAAATTTTAAATGATTAAGTTTTTCTGGTTGGATTAATTTAAATTCTGAATCAAACTTGGTTTGATAAGAGTGAGTCAAAATATACATAACACCTAGACAGAAACGGATTATTTAGACTCAATTTGACCTCATCACTTGCAGCCTCAATCAATATTATTAAAATTTACTGAAAACTTTAAATAATTTTTACTTTTGTTAGCATATTGCCAAATAAAATAACGAATATAAATGCTGAGAATCGAGCATCTGCCACTAAGAGAATCATTGTTACAAATACCCCATCGATTGGAGAATGTCCGAGCGTGCTATTACTATGAACGAAACCATGAATCTCTATATATATAAGGCAAAGCCCTCACTCACTCACTCACTCACTCACTCACTGACTCACTCATCACTAATTCTCCCACTTCCAACATAGTCACAACTCTGAAAATCGGCACAAATATCAACAATGGTAAAAATAGAAAAAGTAAACTATTCCGATCTCGATTAACCCACTTTAAGGGGTCGAAAAGGGGTTAAACGTTCCAAACGGGGGACATTCGAATATCCCACTTCCCACATAGTCACAACTCTGAAAATCGGCATAAATATCAACAATGGTAAACATAGAAAAAGTAAACTATTCCGATCTCGATTAACCCACTTTAAGGGGTCGAAAAGGGGTTAAACGTTCCAAACGGGGGACATTCGAATATCCCACTTCCCACATAGTCACAACTCTGAAAATCGGCACAAATATCAACAATGGTAAAAATAGAAAAAGTAAACTATTCCGATCTCGATTAACCCACTTTAAGGGGTCGAAAAGGGGTTAAACGTTCCAAACGGGGGACATTCGAATATCCCACTTCCCACATAGTCACAACTCTGAAAATCGGCACAAATATCAACAATGGTAAAAATAGAAAAAGTAAACTATTCCGATCTCGATTAACACACTTTAAGGGGTCGAAAAGGGGTTAAACGTTCCAAACGGGGGACATTCGAAAATCCCACTTCCCACATAGTCACAACTCTGAAAATCGGCACAAATATCAACAATGGTAAAAATAGAAAAAGTAAACTATTCCGATCTCGATTAACCCACTTTAAGAGGTCAAAAAGGTGTTAAACGTTCCAAACGGGGGACATTCGAAAATCCTACTTCCCACATAGTCACAACTCTGAAAATCGGCACAAATATCAACAATGGTAAACATAGAAAAAGTAAGCTATTCCGATCTCGATTAACCCACTTTAAGAGGTCAAAAAGGGGTTAAACGTTCCAAACGGGGGACATTCGAATGTCCTACTTCCCACATAGTCACAACTCTGAAAATCGGCACAAATATCAACAATGGTAAACATAGAAAAAGTAAGCTATTCCGATCTCGATTAACCCACTTTAAGAGGTCAAAAAGGGGTTAAACGTTCCAAACGAGCGATATATTCGAATGTCCTACTTCTCATATTTTCACAATTCTGAAAACTGGTGTGAATATCAATAAAGACAAACGCAGAAAAAGTAAACTATTCCGATCTCCGGTGGATCAAGGGGTGGAAAAGGGGTTAAACGTTCCAAACGAGGAATATTCGAATGTACCACTTCCCATATGGTCACAACTCGGAAATTTGGTACAAATGTCAAAAAAGGTTAAACATAGAAAAAGTAAGCTATTCTGTTCTCGATTAACCAACTTTAAGGGGTCGAAAAGGGGTTAAATGTTCCAAACGAGGGATATCCGAATGTTCCTCTTCCAATGTAGTCATTTTTCTGATAT
The DNA here is from genome assembly GCA_963978545.1 of Linyphia triangularis. Lineage (NCBI taxonomy): Eukaryota > Metazoa > Arthropoda > Arachnida > Araneae > Linyphiidae > Linyphia > Linyphia triangularis. The sequence goes on along the minus strand of OZ021725.1, from coordinate 4,321,015 downwards.
TTTTTTGCAAATGTTAAAAAAATAAGTCATTCCAATAACGATTAACGAATTTTTAAGGGATGAAAAGACGACGCAACATTGAAACTATAAGAGGATTAACTTAATGTCTAATTAACTTAATTCCAATACAGCTACTACTTTGAAATTTAGAACTAAGAGCAAACATAAACACAATAAACTATTCCAGTTTACAATTCACAATTATAAATTTCGTTTAAAATGTCAACAAAGGAAAGTTCCTATTTTGATAAATCAATTTGTCGGGATCGAAAAGGGAGCAAACGTCTGAAGTGTAGAATACATGAATGTCTTTTGATCGCTAAAATGCTAATGGTAAAATTTCGTAGCGCAGCACGGGTATTCAGCTAGTCTATTATAAAGGTTGATTGGAAGCTGATCACGTACAACAATTAATCTGGAAAAAGTCTGTATGACACAGAACTGATAGATGTCCTTCAACCGGTTCCCAGCAGCGCGGGGCCACGCAGCTAGTTTTTCTATATTTAAACATATTTTTGAGCAATATAATATCCGTAATGTAGTTATAACTTTGAAAAGATTATCCTTAAATTCTGGCACTGAAGAGGAAGTTATAGTAATGATCATTCCCTATACTCGCTATGTTACAATCTTCTAGCTCAACTATTTAGTAAAAAACCTTGACATTTGGTAAATTGGTACGAAATGGTCACTTAATGAAATTACATAAATTAAAACCTCGAAGAAGAGGAAGTTATAGTAATGATCATTCCCTATACTCGCTATGTTACAATCTTCTAGCTCAACTATTTAGTACAAAACCTTGACATTTGGTAAATTGGTACGAAATGGTCACTTAAGGTATACGTATAGGTTTCAAAATTATTTTTTTAATTTTCAATTTAAAAATTAGACCTTTGCACCTTGAAAAGTACATTATTTGTTAAACTGTTTCCAATAAAAAAAATTTTTAAATTTCTTCAATTTTAATAATTAATTAACATTTAATCAACTAATTAGGCTAATTTCGAACGGTAATGACAAAAATTCTAATTCACCCACAGATACAATTTTGGTGTTCAATAATGCGGAATACCCTGCTCTATGTTTTGACCCTATTAACAAAATTTTACAGTGTGTATATTTTGTGATATCTTCCTTTAACTGAATCTATTAGACAAATCCAAGTTTTTTTATACAGAATCTTATCTTTAAAATTCAATTAAAAAAATATTTATTTTTAAATCACTTAGTATTTAGAGTCAAAACATTCAACAATGTATGCAGATTATATAGCAAAAAACAAATTTCAAAAAATACTATTTAAACTGGAGTTATTACTGTTTGAATGAAATGGAAAATAGAAAAACTACAATCTGAGAATAACTTTTAAAAAAGTATTTTTATATAAAAAACTGTTATTATTATACTAATTATTATATATTTCCTTTTTAGTATGCTCCCCCATCATAGGCTTTCCTACCTTTGTATTGTTTTTATTTTGCTTTTGTTTTTTACGGCATTACAAATCTTCCCCGTTTTTGCCGAGTTTAGCGATTTTAAAGCCTATACGTATACCTTAATGAAATTACATAAATTAAAACCTCGAAGAAGAGGAAGTTATAGTAATGATCATTCCCTATACTCGCTATGTTACAATCTTCTAGCTCAACTATTTAGTACAAAACCTTGACATTTGGTAAATTGGTACGAAATGGTCACTTAATGAAATTACATAAATTAAAACCTCGAAGAAGAGGAAGTTATAGTAATGATCATTCCCTATACTCGCTATGTTACAATCTTCTAGCTCAACTATTTAGTACAAAACCTTGACATTTGGTAAATTGGTACGAAAATTGTCACTTAATGAAATTTCATAAATTAAAACCTCGAAGAAGTGGAAGTTATAGTAATGATCATTCCCTATACTCGCTATGTTACAATCTTCTAGCTCAACTATTTAGTACAAAACCTTGAAATTTGGTAAATTGGTACGAAAATGGTCACTTAATGAAATTACATAAATTAAAACCTCGAAGAAGTGGAAGTTATAGTAATTATCATTCCCTATACTCGCTATGTTACAATCTTCTAGCTCAACTATTTAGTACAAAACCTTGACATTTGGTAAATTGGTACGAAATGGTCACTTAATGAAATTACATAAATTAAAACCTCGAAGAAGAGGAAGTTATAGTAATGATCATTCCCTATACTCGCTATGTTACAATCTTCTAGCTCAACTATTTAGTACAAAACCTTGACATTTGGTAAATTGGTACGAAATGGTCACTTAATGAAATTACAAAAATTAAAACCTCGAAGAAGAGGAAGTTATAGTAATGATCATTCCCTATACTCGCTATGTTACAATCTTCTAGCTCAACTATTTAGTACAAAACCTTGACATTTGGTAAATTGGTACGAAATGGTCACTTAATGAAATTACATAAATTAAAACCTCGAAGAAGAGGAAGTTATAGTAATGATCATTCCCTATACTCGCTATGTTACAATCTTCTAGCTCAACTATTTAGTACAAAACCTTGACATTTGGTAAATTGGTACGAAATGGTCACTTAATGAAATTACATAAATTAAAACCTCGAAGAAGAGGAAGTTATAGTAATGATCATTCCCTATACTCGCTATGTTACAATCTTCTAGCTCAACTATTTAGTACAAAACCTTGACATTTGGTAAATTGGTACGAAAATTGTCACGTAATGAAATTTCATAAATTAAAACCTCGAAGAAGTGGAAGTTATAGTAATGATCATTCCCTATACTCGCTATGTTACAATCTTCTAGCTCAACTATTTAGTACAAAACCTTGAAATTTGGTAAATTGGTACGAAAATGGTCACTTAATGAAATTACATAAATTAAAACCTCGAAGAAGTGGAAGTTATAGTAATTATCATTCCCTATACTCGCTATGTTACAATCTTCTAGCTCAACTATTTAGTACAAAACCTTGACATTTGGTAAATTGGTACGAAAATTGTCACTTAATGAAATTTCATAAATTAAAACCTCGAAGAAGTGGAAGTTATAGTAATGATCATTCCCTATACTCGCTATGTTACAATCTTCTAGCTCAACTATTTAGTACAAAACCTTGAAATTTGGTAAATTGGTACGAAAATGGTCACTTAATGAAATTACATAAATTAAAACCTCGAAGAAGTGGAAGTTATAGTAATTATCATTCCCTATACTCGCTATGTTACAATTTTCTAGCTCAACTATTTGGTACAAAACCTTGACATTTGGTGAATTGGTACGAAAATGGTCACTTAATGAAAGGACATAAATTAAAACCTCGAAAATAGCGTCTAATATATTTAATTTTATATTTGAAATCTTTACGTAAAACCATCTGGTTTTGTCTTTAGTTATTTTAATTTTGATTTATAATATGTAGACATTAAATGAAAACCATTTATGTCATTTCATTAAGCGATCTTTTTCGTACCTACTCTCCAAATGTCAAGGTTTTATAAAAAGTAGTTTCTAAACGCACTGGGCTAGAAGATTGTAACATAGCGAGTATAGGGAATTGTCCTTACTAGGACTTCCTCTTAATATATTACATCATAAATTATGATGGGGGAATTAACAATTCATTAAGAGTGGCATTGTTAATCTTTTTAAGTCGAGAATAACCTTGGCATTTTAGAGAAGATTCTACCAAACAATCTTTTAACCCCGATTACGATAGGACGAAAAAGATCCACACCGAGATAATAAGCACCGGCAGCTGGTCACGGATACAGTTATAAAAGAAGAAAAAGAACTCCGATGGTCCAACGAATAAAAAAAAAAAGAAAGATGGCCGCCGAGTTTTTGCAGTGATAGAGATGTCGAGTGGAGTGGAGTTGTCGATATCCTGGCGTAGGCAAAAGAATTGATAAGAGGAGGATATTTGCGTAAAGGATCAAGACGTGGCATTGGAGTGAAGGAGGTTGCGGATAGTCGATCTGACAGACATTTTTTTTTTCTTGCTGCCAGATGCGCAGAGTTTGTGTAAGCCAACGTTTCAGAGAAGAATGTGGAACTTTCTTTGTCAGGACTCTCACCACCTGCTACCGAGATTATGTTTAGTCTTGGGATTTTTTATGTGTAATCAAATTTGGCCATCTGCTGCCTGGTGCATTTTTAGTATGCTGCGAAGTACTAGTACTTTCTTTGTGTTGACTTCTTTTCGCTACGCAAGCCACTTTGATAATAGTGATTTGAATATTGGAAAGCTCAGGCACGAGCATGTAACTTTATAGAGAAACATTCCAATATTGACATAAAAGTGTCTGGATCATGGTCATTGTTTAATAAAATGGAAAAATACCCAAAGCATTTGAATTTTGTTTCAAACTACCAGAAGTGCACGTCGTTGCTTGGGCTCAAAAAGCTGTGACCCGGAAAAACACGGTTCAATTTAGTTCAGTAGATCTTAGGTTATGATCACATCACATTTCACAGCCAATTTTCTATTCCAATATTTAACTAAAAACTTTAGTGTGTATTGCGCATGCTCTCTATGTTGATTAAATCATATGACTCTAAATAACAATGTAAACTTTAATAACCAAACTTAACAATTAAGGATTAAAATAACTTAACTTAATAAAACATAATCTCGAGATGCGAAGCCGACAATGATAGATTGCCTTCGGTTTTTATGCAACTCTGGAGGGGCGTGGCTTGCTCGACGCTACCCGTCCGGAGTTGAGTGGTATAAGTCACTGTATGTCGAAGTGCCGTACCGCCACAGGGTTCCCCCTCCAGTCCAAAGGACGACATCATCACGTCTGGGTCACCACTTTAGTGTGTAGAGTGCATGCTGTCTATGTTAATTAAATCATCTGACTCCAAATAACAATGAAAACTTTAATAACCAAACTTAACAATTAAGGATTAAAATAACTTAACTTAACAAAACATAATCTCGAGATGCGAAGCCGACAATGATAGATTGCGTTCGGTTTTTATGCAACTCTGGAGGGGCGTGGCTTGCTCGACGCTACCCGTCCGGAGTTGAGTGGTATAAGTCACTGTATGTCGAAATGCCGTACCGCCACAGGGTTCCCCCTCCAGTCCAAAGGACGACATCATCACGTCTGGGTCACCACTTTAGTGTGTAGAGTGCATGCTGTCTATGTTAATTAAATCATATGACTCCAAATAACAATGTAAACTTTAATAACCAAACTTAACAATTAAGGATTAAAATAACTTAACTTAACAAAACATAATCTCGAGATGCGAAGCCGACAATGATAGACTGCCTTCGGTTTTTATGCAACTCTGGAGGGGCGTGGCTTGCTCGACGCTACCCGTCCGGAGTTGAGTGGTATAAGTCACTGTATGTCGAAGTGCCGTACCGCCACAGGGTTCCCCCTCCAGTCCAAAGGACGACATCATCACGTCTGGGTCACCACTTTAGTGTGTAGGGTGCATGCTGTCTATGTTAATTAAATCATCTGACTCCAAATAACAATGAAAACTTTAATAACCAAACTTAACAATTAAGGATTAAAATAACTTAACTTAACAAAACATAATCTCGAGATGCGAAGCCGACAATGATAGATTGCGTTCGGTTTTTATGCAACTCTGGAGGGGCGTGGCTTGCTCGACGCTACCCGTCCGGAGTTGAGTGGTATAAGTCACTGTATGTCGAAGTGCCGTACCGCCACAGGGTTCCCCCTCCAGTCCAAAGGACGACATCATCACGTCTGGGTCACCACTTTAGTGTGTAGGGTGCATGCTGTCTATGTTAATTAAATCATCTGACTCCAAATAACAATGAAAACTTTAATAACCAAACTTAACAATTAAGGATTAAAATAACTTAACTTAACAAAACATAATCTCGAGATGCGAAGCCGACAATGATAGACTGCCTTCGGTTTTTATGCAACTCTGGAGGGGCGTGGCTTGCTCGACGCTACCCGTCCGGAGTTGAGTGGTATAAGTCACTGTATGTCGAAGTGCCGTACCGCCACAGGGTTCCCCCTCCAGTCCAAAGGACGACATCATCACGTCTGGGTCACCACTTTAGTGTGTAGGGTGCATGCTGTCTATGTTAATTAAATCATCTGACTCCAAATAACAATGAAAACTTTAATAACCAAACTTAACAATTAAGGATTAAAATAACTTAACTTAACAAAACATAATCTCGAGATGCGAAGCCGACAATGATAGACTGCCTTCGGTTTTTATGCAACTCTGGAGGGGCGTGGCTTGCTCGACGCTACCCGTCCGGAGTTGAGTGGTATAAGTCACTGTATGTCGAAGTGCCGTACCGCCACAGGGTTCCCCCTCCAGTCCAAAGGACGACATCATCACGTCTGGGTCACCACTTTAGTGTGTAGGGTGCATGCTGTCTATGTTAATTAAATCATCTGACTCCAAATAACAATGAAAACTTTAATAACCAAACTTAACAATTAAGGATTAAAATAACTTAACTTAACAAAACATAATCTCGAGATGCGAAGCCGACAATGATAGACTGCCTTCGGTTTTTATGCAACTCTGGAGGGGCGTGGCTTGCTCGACGCTACCCGTCCGGAGTTGAGTGGTATAAGTCACTGTATGTCGAAGTGCCGTACCGCCACAGGGTTCCCCCTCCAGTCCAAAGGACGACATCATCACGTCTGGGTCACCACTTTAGTGTGTAGGGTGCATGCTGTCTATGTTAATTAAATCATCTGACTCCAAATAACAATGAAAACTTTAATAACCAAACTTAACAATTAAGGATTAAAATAACTTAACTTAACAAAACATAATCTCGAGATGCGAAGCCGACAATGATAGACTGCCTTCGGTTTTTATGCAACTCTGGAGGGGCGTGGCTTGCTCGACGCTACCCGTCCGGAGTTGAGTGGTATAAGTCACTGTATGTCGAAGTGCCGTACCGCCACAGGGTTCCCCCTCCAGTCCAAAGGACGACATCATCACGTCTGGGTCACCACTTTAGTGTGTAGGGTGCATGCTGTCTATGTTAATTAAATCATCTGACTCCAAATAACAATGAAAACTTTAATAACCAAACTTAACAATTAAGGATTAAAATAACTTAACTTAACAAAACATAATCTCGAGATGCGAAGCCGACAATGATAGATTGCCTTCGGTTTTTATGCAACTCTGGAGGGGCGTGGCTTGCTCGACGCTACCCGTCCACAGTTGAGTGGTATAACTGAGTCACTGTATGTTGAAGTGCCGTACAGCCACAAAACCATAGAAATGAAATTTAGTTTCCAGTAATTTGTGTTTGTAATGAAACCAAGAGAAACTAAGAGTGCGAAACATCAGACAACTTTCAATTACTGTATTACACCGACATGTATTTTATCTATTCATCATTATTATATTGTCATCGAGCATTTATATATTCATCGTTTTTATATATTCATCATTTATTAAGAAAATATGGCTAGTTTTCCCACATATTTTTGGCGATAGTTCTTAAATGGTCTTCCAAAAAAAATTTTAAAATTGGAGTTTTTGGCGATATACTTTTCAATATATCTTACATTATCCTTTCTTGCAAGTGGAACAGAGGAAATGAGAAAAACGCTTGTTGCTGATCGATACTCAAGAGAAGGGAATTCTGTGTTAAAAACATTCATTTTTCAATATCATAGCATTTTTACTGGTATTTAGAAGGTGGGGGTGTTTAAAACACCTTAAGAGGCAAATACCACGGCGATTTTGATCAAAATCGTTGGAGTTATTTCTTGGCACTTATTACCTAAACATTATTTTTTCAAAGACAACTACGTTATGCGCTTGTGCAGTTTGATTTTGACGAAAAGTTAATAGTAGGTCTTATTGCCGCCTCGAACCCATACACTAAATGTGAACATCGTAAGTCAATTCGTTTGAGAGTTATGCTGACCACGTACAAGCAGGGAGACATTTTTCTAGACCACTTTTTAGAAGTCAGGATGTTCCAAAATCTTTAAAAATGGAAAAAAAAAAAAAATTCGAAAAATTTGGGACTGAAAATAATACTTTCATTACCCTAGGTAAATATATGCATAATTGAAGGTAAGAAACAGTTTAAACTAATTTTGTAGATCTTAAGTTATGATTCTACCTCTTAATGATAGAATACCGAAAAGGGGAAGGATATTTTGAAATTTAAAGTCTTGAATAGTGTTTTTTCCTTGTTTAGAACCCTTTCAGTCCCAATTATTTATTTTTCATTTTAAAAATCTGAAATTTATAAAATATACTCATTTGGTATCCAGAATAACAGGGTTGAAAGCACATTTTTTTGTTTAATTTTTTAATTAAAATTAAAAATGATTCCAAATGGCATCATTGGGCATTAGGTATAGGACAAGTCTAAGCTATTTCGCTTCGGCATTTCTAAATAAATCAAATAAAATTTGAAATTTTCTATTTAGTCTTAAATATATCTTAAAGTAGTGAATACTGCTAGAAAAAAATGGCAAAAACGTGGTAATAACAGTACGAATCTAAAATAAATAGTATAACCGGGAAAAGGTGTTGAGTTGCACTCAACTCAGACTGATGCCAAATGGAATCATCACTTTTCAATCGTTGCAAATGTTGAAATATTAAAATATTTATTTGCTAAAAATGGTTAATATACAATTTTTAAATATCAAAGAAAATAATACGAACATATTTGAAAGAGTTATTTAATTTAAATTACTTAAAAAATGAAATTAATGTCGGCATCTTTTTTGGAATTGATAAATTATAAAAAAGCCTTATTTCCTTCATCATCAGAACCCGTGCAGCCATATATTAGTGAAAAAGAAAAATATATTTGGACAGAGAATAGTTTGATGATTGTAAAAGCGTTGATTCGAATTCACTGGGAGTATTAGGTGAGGAGAAAAACATTATTCGTAAATGTTGTGATTCCAATTGGCATCACTGGGACTGAAAGGTTTTGTGTGCGAAATTTTATCAAGATCAAAATAAAACTGTAGCTTTCTCTAAAACCCATACAGATACAAAAACAGTCTTTTTTGTGCATGAAAATATTATATAGAAAAAACAAGTTTGTAATAACACCAAGTTTTCTATATATAAATGTCAAGGTTTTCGTAATTACGCCTTTTGATTAGAAATGTTTGATTATAGTTATTTTTTCCCCGTAATTCAATTTGAAATACAAGTATTTTCAATTACAAGAACGGTCTTAATAACCTAAGAATAATAATTCACTAATGTAAGTGAATAAAAGAGTAATTTTATCACGTTATACATAATTTTCAAAACATTTTACAAATAACGTAAACTGGTTATATTAATGAGATATAAATGTGGTTTTTCAGAGTATAAATAATATTATATATCATAAAAAAAAAGAATTTAAAATACAATAAATATTAATTTTGAATATTGTTTTCATTTCGAAAAAAAAAAAAAAAAAAAAAAAAAAAAAAAAACTATTATTTAACTAAATAAATTTACACAAAACAAAACTGCCTAGTGGTTTAGATCATTGCAATCAACGTACATTGCAGATACTATATATACACATAAAAGTTAAAATAATTCAAGCTTACAGAATTCAAGGATGGAGATTTATATGACTTTAAGCATGTGCAAAGAATTTACTTTCCAAAACTCTACTTAGAATCAAGTCGTAGACATACATCTAAAATCGAAGAAGAATTTAATAGGAAAAAAAAAAGTGTTTACATTCCAAAAGCAGTTAGGTTACTTCCAACTCTTTTGAAGGCATATTTCTAGTTATTTTATTGTATTAAAGTAGGAAAATATTTTATGACTCAATAAATAGTAATATCTGAATTTTACTGAGTATTCATGATTAACACGTAGAATTTATTCATAAAAATTATCCATGAAAATGCATTTAAGGAGAGTTGGTACTCTCTATACCGGTAATGTTAATTTGGTATATTTCATAAACCTTTAAGCAATTGACATAGATTTAGTAAAAGTATTTTTCTAAATAGATTTTTGTAAAAGTTACTCAAATTTGTTAAAAATCGCAAGTTTTTTGCCGAAAAAAGCCAGAATTTTTTTTTTTTTAAAATAACAAAATCTTTCTTCAGTATATAAAGATACATAAAAGGAATACGCGGTAAAAATTTCAGGAAGATAATTTGTGCAGTTTCTGAGAAAAAGTACATGAAAAATGAAGTTTTGAGAAAAACGCATTTTTAAGAAAACTTCTCTTACACTACTAGTTACCCATTTTGTCTTAAAAAAATATCAAAAATACCTCTCGTTGAGGTATTATTACAAATGAAAGGGATAATTAAAATTTTAGAAGGGGATAAGTAAAATTTTGATAAAAAATATTAAACACAAAATTGATTATTTATAAATTTTAGGGTACCAACTTCCCTCAATTGAAATCTTTTAAACACATTGCCAACTTATTTGTGTAATTGTAACTAAAATTTAAGTGAATTTGAGCTCGAATCGATTTTTCATAATTACTACTAGGTATAAATAAACATCGATTCCATACCATGAAATTAACTTTTTCCTCTCCCCCCCCCAAAAAAAAAACCTTGATAGAACGATTTATCATCTATTTCTAATATATTTATCAAATTTAATTTCGATTGGATTTGTGGGCCCTCCCCAGATTTTTATAATTATTTTATATTTATTTTTCTCCATTGCTATAAATAAACAAATTAGAAGTTAAGTGAGACATTCTAAAATGTAAACTTTTTTCATTTACTGTATTTTTAAATAAAATAATAAATGTCCCTTATTGGAATTTATATAAAAGAACAATATTTAAACATTTCAAATTTTGTACACATTTTTTACACATTAACTAAAATTGTTCCGATGTTTTTCTAAAAAAACACTTTTAAATATATTATATAAAAATCGGGATGAAAATAAAGAATACTCATAATAATTTATTATAAAATAAATTTGTATTCATAATAACTCTAAATCTGCTATAATTTTACTTTAGGATTAAAAAATTTTAAACTACTACATATTTTCTTAATAAGATTGCAATTTATAAAATAGACATAGTTTACAACATGCTGTAAAAATTTAAAATATCCTCATTCCTTAGAAGAAAAAAAAAAGGCTTAGCGTTTCAAAAAACATAACATCAAAAAAGAACAAGCCCAATGAGAAAAATCAATATAAAGTTTTCATTTTTTTAGAGGATTATCCTATCATCCAGCATAAAATGTCACATAGCTCATTAAAAAACGTAAATACAATTTCAAACTTTTGCGTGCGTATTTAGAAGATTACAACTTATAATTATATGTCAAATAAAAGAAAATGGAAAATTTTGCAAATTTACTTAAGGAGTGTTCGCTTAATATAAAGGATTTAAATATATCACAAGTCTGTTTATATTTATTGGAATATCTATATCAGCCTATAACATTCAATGTATTGTAATCATTTTAGAATAATGAAAGTATACGTTCCTTTCCACGCGTTCCTAGATTTCAAAAATGTATCCCTTTTAAAACAAGAAAACAATTCCGAAGAAAATTTTACTGAAATTTCTTGATTAGATTCTTATTAGAAGATTCTTATTAATACTAATATACTACATTCATTTGAGATTATAGTAAAAGTATAAGTTTCTTCTATCACGTTCCCAGTTTTCAAAAATTGTTTCTTTCCAAAACAAGAAAACAACATCGAAGAAAATTCTACTGAAATTTCTTGAGAAGATTCTTATCCATTTCCTAGAAGCTGTTTCTCTTTTTCCCATTCATTCTCTTTCAGCCAATCATTGGTATCCGTAACTCATTGCGTAATGCTCAATGTAGACAGTGTAAACCCTCTCAGTGGAGTCGTATATTCCAATAGACATCGAGAAACCACGGGAAGAAGAGTACCCGGATGATATTGGGGAGAGAAACAATTCTCGGACTACCCAACTTGATTGCTAAAGAAACGGCTTTGTGTTAGTGTATTGAATTTTTTCAATGAGGGGTATTGGTTTACCTATAGTTCAACAGAATTTGATTAGTGATGCTTTTTATCCAAAGTAAATTAAAATTAGTGAAGAATTACAGGTTCTGGATGAGTACAATTATACTCATGCATTTAAGAGCCTATCGAAATCAACATATTGAACCCTTGCTCAAAAAGTGGCGATTTAAAGAGTTTATTATTTAACATGAAAAAGACTGATGATCAAATATTAAAAAACACTTTGTTACTTAAATACTAAATCAGCGAATAAAAGAAAAATATAAGCTACTTAATATTATAATAAAAGTTAATCTTTCTCAAGAAAATTTTTAGTAATTTAAATGTTTCCATATTAGGAGCAATGTTATGCTATTGTTGTTTCATTTCTGTTGAACTAATTCAAGGAAACTTTCTGTCTTTTTTTTAAAAAAAAGCAACTAAATGAAAGAGATGTAAGTAAATAAGTGCACCTAAGATATTTTTAGAAAAAGATTATCATTGACCAATAAGTAGAAGCTAAATAAAATGTTTACAATAATAGGTTTATGGAAGTTGAAAAACCTCATACTATTCCACATTCATTAAAAATATTTTCAAAATTAACTTAACATAATGTAAGCATTAATTTATATTTATGAATTTAAAAAAAAGGCATTTTTTTTTTACATACATAGAAGCTTTAGTTTAAAAATAATATAAAATATAAGCATTTATTTTAATCTAAAAATGTGATTATAGTGTTTATACAAATACACTGAATAACATCACATTTTACAATAGTTGGTAAATATTGCCACAACAATCGTCTGTGTAAAATTGTTCACAGTAAAAAAATTGTTGGAAAGTTCTGTTTTATCTCATCTTATTCTGTTTATAATTTTAAATAGGGACGTACTTCTTCTATTTTATTTGTTAGCAGCGATAATACAGGTTAGAAAAAAGTGGTATTTCCACTAAGTGATTGGTTGGCTGGATTTTGCTAGAAAGTTCTGCCTCGAGACTATAAAAGGAAGCAAAAAATAGAATCCAGGGTTCAGACGAGTATCGAACACGGTTCGGAAAGAATCGGATGTTTTGTTTACTTTCGCTGTGCCTGAATTATCGCTGTGTTCGAAATTGTACGAACTGGTGTGCTTGTATTGAAGCTTTATAGCGATTGTTATGTTGTTCGGAGAAGTTTAATGAGCCTTCGAAGAAATAATAATCAATGTCATCGAAACGTCATCAATGCCTAGGTCAAAAAAAAAAAAAAAAAAAAAAAATCATAACAAATTACTTGCAGTGATGATCGAATCATTTATTATTATTAAATTTTGCTATCTATATTAATAAAATAAAGAGCCTGTCTGTTTGTGCGTTTATAGGTCTATGGAAAGCTACTTAAAGTAGGCGTAAAGGCTCTGAAATGCTCTACATAAGTGTTTTAGCCATCTAAACGTTTTTTTGAGGAACAGATTGTTAATTTTTTAATTATTTTTTAATTAATTTTAATTTATTTATTGCAAAATTAAGTCTAATAGGGCTACAGCTCTGATATTTTCAACATAAGTAGTTTTAGACTTCTTATTCGATTTGTGAAAAACGGAATGTTAAATTTTTAATCAGTTTTTTGTTAACTAATTTTTTTAATTAAATTTTCTACAAAGTGACTTTGAATAGGAATAGAGTGCAGAAATTTTTGACAAAAGTAGATTTGGACTTTCTAATTGGACTATTTGCAAACAAAATGTTAATATTTTAATTATTATTTTTAAATAATTTTGTATTTAATTATTTCTAATAAGAACATAGCTCTCAAGATTTTAACTTAAGTAGTTTTGTCCTTATAATTTTGCTTTGCACAAACACGTGTTAAAATATTACCAAAGGGGTGTCGTATTATTGTAGTAAAAGGGATTGTTTTTTTGTTTTTTGAGATGAGTAGGTTTTCAAATATTTAGGGTTTCCGTAACAGTTAATTTTTAGCGATTGAAAGATGCTTATGTTTGCATAGAAATATACCTTTCAGAGAGCGAAGCGAGCCTGTGCTTCCTTAGCAATACATTTTTCAACGAGCGAAGCTGTCTTGTGTTCTTGTTGCAATGAACTTTTCAATGAGTAAAGCGAGCCGATGCTTATAAGCCAATGACCCTTTCAGCGAGCGAAGTGAACTCTGTTTGTATTTATAAAAATTTTAGCGAGTGAAGGGAACTTGGTTTTGAACAACAATGAACCTTTCTACAAACAAAGTGAGCGCCAAAAGCTGGGTCCTATACACTAATGACAGGCCGCTGCAAAGCGTGACGACGCACCTATCATATCTGTATTTCTTCTAACAAATTGAATAGTAACTTCCGAAGCAAAATAAATACGTCTTTAAATTATTTTCGATGCATTATTCCTGCATTACAAATGCACGTGGAATATGTAAAATAAAATTGTTTTAAGCTAAAAAGTTAATCAGTTTTCCATTTTCAGTTTGAGCAGTTGTATCAGTTCTATCATTAAGGTTCTATATTTTGAGCTCTCTCCAAATGATTACATTTTAAATAAACAGTTGCTTGCAAAATCATCATATTTTATTTTTCGTATAAATAGTTTTGTTTCAATTAAAATCCACACCCAAATTAATTCGGATAAATAATATGACTACAGCCACTTAAATAAATATTAAATTCTCAAACTGTACGTCAAAATTCTTAAAGTATAAAAAAAAATAAGCAATTATTATAATCCCCAAATAACGGTTGTCAGCTAAAAACAAAAACTTGTTTTCCTCCAGGCGTCGAAAACAATTTGAAAACAATTGCGGTGTCGTAAATATTAAATATGTTTACATAAGACCTTAATTGAATCTTGGAGCGTATCTATCAATAACCCGGAAGCAGGTGGGAAAAAATAAACAGAGAACATTTACGTTTAATTAGAACTTGCTTACAACAGGGATAATAACCACGCTTCTTCAAATAGTGCCATTCGTTGATACTTGTGTATTTTCTCGAACTTGTTTATCTGCGAGGCTAATTTAAATTATTTAGATACAGTCTGTCTCTGGTGTATGTAGTGTTTCTTAAGCAGTATAAGTTCAAGCTTAAAAATAATTAATATCAAGGTAAATGGAAAATTATAAAATTAAAAGTATTTTTTATGATTACTAATATTAATGATGTTTTGTGTGCTTAATTAAAGCTTGGGTCTCAATTGTATAAATACATTTTTTGGGTAAAGAATAATATACAGGATACTAATAACCTTTCACAACTGCGTTTCGGTGCATTAACATGCATGCAAAGTAACAGAAATATATAGCATTGAAAATATTTATCATGTATTCATATCTTGGGGATACGTTGGTAAATTTTTCTATAGTCCCAAACATTTTCAGATTAGAAATATATACTATTCTAGAAATTTACATGATATATTTAAAATTGAATGATACTTTAATTTGTTATCAAATACCATTTAGCAAAATTTCTCTAACTTTTCTAGTACTTTTAAAATTTTCGCAAACAAATTATTAAAGGCTATAATGAAGTTTAGACTGAGAAATACCAATAAAATGTGACGGAAAATTAAAGCTTGAATACATTAAAACACAATACAATTACTTCATGAAACATAAATAACTCTTCATTTTTATGCATTCATACAATGTTGTTTTAAAACAATTTCTTTCGTTTTATTTAGTAATAAATTAAAGCCTGTTACTAAGTACACATAAAAATGATGTTTTTCACATAAAAACATTTTGCTGAAATATATAGTTTCTTGGCGAACAGAAAGTAAATATACTATATTTGCTGATTGCCAGTACTTTTTGTCAATATAAAGTAATTAGAAATAGAAGTATAATATAGTATATATAATATATATATATATATATATATATATATATATATATATATATATATATATATATATATATATATATATATATATATATATATATATATATATATATATATATATATATATATATATATAAATATATATATATACATATATACGATGATTTTTGCAAAGAACTTTGTTTTGTTTTATATATATATATATATATATATATATATATATATATATATATATATATATATATATATATATATATATACTGTTATTTTTTTTTTTGGTTAGTTATTTTGACTGTGATTTCCTCTAAAAATTGCAACTTTTCTACTTTATACAGTTTTCACATAACTAGTTTAGGAAACTTACTATTGCTTTTTAACCTCTTTTCTTTGTTTGGTATTGAAATTCATTTTACGAAAACTTACTGGCAAAAAAAAATAATAATCGTGGAATAAAAGATACCATAATGTATGTTATCATATACTTTGAGAAATACGGAAAAAAATAATTAAAAACAATTATGTTTGAAAGAGTATATACTTTAATATATTTTCAACTGACTAAAACTTTCAAACAATTTGACGTTAAGTACAAAAATTATTATGCGATCGATCTCGGAAAGAAGAAAATACAAAAACTAAAATGTCACATATTGAAATATTATGTTACATTGCATGTAAATAAGGGAATAAATCAATATTATGACAAAAGATGGATTTTAAAAAACGCCGAAAAAGATTCCGCTTAAAAATCGAATCGGTATTTGACAGAGCCACTTCAAAATCTACACATGAAAAGGAAAATGGGAATGCACGAACCTTCACGAGATTCGATCTTCGATCTGCGAATGACAAAGCACGCCAACATACGGGAACTACAGAGGAATCCTTTTGCACTATGTTTAATATCAAACAAACGCAGCTCAACTACATCTCAACTCTTCTCTCTGAAACCGATGAAAAAATATTACTATCTGACAAAGAAACACAAAAAATATTATTGTTTGACGAACTTAACTAGATTTTATTTGTTACTGCTAACAATAAAAATAGAGGGGCAAAAACATCTGTTATTTTTTTTCCCCTTTTTTTTCTTTCTTGAAGCTCTATCAATAGGCAGGGGGTGAATTTTTATTGGGATTTTTGAATTTATGAAGTTTTAGGGAACAAAAAATAAGCGAAGAACGCATCTAATCTCAACTTCAATCGTCCATAGTGTATTCGCTTACATTTGCAATTCAAAAGAACCTATGCCATATTACAAATCTCAACTCTTCTTACTTTTAGGAATACTTTTTGATCCTAACATTGTATTTGAAATAATATATCTTTATAAATCTATATATGTAGATATTACTGTATTTATGTACTCGCTAACAATATGTAAGACTTTGAAAGGTAAAGTGGTACACATCCTTTTCAAATGATTCAGCCAAAATATATATTTTATTTTCCATACATATTAAAAATGTTTTTTTTTTCTCTCAAAAAGCATGTTTTTATTGTTTTGGATTATAAATGCACTTTTCCTGCATTGCACAAGAAGTGTAATACAGTAGAACCTCGATTAACCGTCCTTCTTTCATCCGGAACTCTATGTTATCCGACCATCCTTTAGTCGACATAAAAAATCTCCCAAATGAGTAATAAATCATTTGTTCCTTTTTAAACCGCAATCTTTTCCCTTGCTCTAAAGTTACATAAGTAATGGTGAGGCTTTTGACTGTTTCTCTCAAGAACTGACATGGTTAGAGCAACCTTCGGATGCAGATCAAACTGAACTATTGCCTTCAAAAAGACTCCGCGATAGAACCGCGAAACAACTGTTATCAAGATTACGACAACAAAAACTCATTTCCAACAATTATGTCATTAAAAAAAAAAAAAAAAAAAAAAAAAAAAAAAAAAAAAAAAGCCATGCATTCAATAAATTGAAATAATTTACTTTTTAATATTTTTTACAACTCTCTATTATCCGGCATTTTCGCTTATCCGACCTATCTTCGGTCCGAATTAATTCGGTTAATCGAGGTTCTACTGTAATTATATTTTATCAATATTTTATCAATACCCCAAAAGAGTGAAACATTTACTGGAAAATTTACAGGCACTGAATAGTGAATTATAAAGTGGGAGTATGATTTTTAGGTTACGTGATTAAATTATCATGCACCTTAATTTTATTTTCATACTACTTTAAAATAAAAAAGAAATTAAAAAAAAATCCAGTAAATGTAACTCTTTAACTAAATGTTACGTTTACTGTAGATAGACCGTTATCCATAAACCAGAAAGCGACTCTTCTAAGATTTGTATCTACATTAAGAAAAATAATTTTTTTTTTTTACAATTTTCCACTGGTTGACACTTTAGAAAAGAACTGGAATAAAATTACTATAGTTATAATATTTTTGAAAACATTTAAATACTAACTTGAATATGAGGCCATTAATTAATATATGATTCATTAATATTATTGATGTAAGATTCCAAAATTATTATCATGCCTTCAAAAGCTTTAAAACAACATTTAAACTCCTACCGTACGTTTAAAATTTGTGTTTAAAATCCTGTGAGCGTCTTTATCTGCGTTATTATTATTATTTTTTTTCCTTACTGTTATTGAAAAACGCCAAACTCAAATTTGCGTCTTATACCATTTTTATTTCTAACGGCTGGTGTTGCTCTGGTCTAAAAATAAACATTTCTCTCTTTTCAACATTGCATTAGACTGAGTGATTTCTTTTTAATACATTTTGATTCGTTCAAGTGGGCAAGCGTTTTGTGAGATTTACATTTTTATGAAGACATATTTTTTATATTTACATCAACACATGCTTATTTTCAAGACACTTTCTATGGAAATGAATAGAATATATTTATACTAATATTATATTATAAAATATATTTATTATATTTAAATTAATATTGTAATTCTGCATGTCATATACATCGATTGTAAATTTTGTGTACGATATTATTAAATTTTATCTAAGCAAAAATTCTATGAACGTTTGATATTTGGGTGATTTGTTTGTTAATGGTGATTAAGTGTTTTTCTTTCTAAATATTATGACGTTATAAATTCCTGTTAGATTTTGGAGCTAATAGTAAGGTAAATATGTCAGGATAATCTTAGTTATTTTTCGATCAATATTTATTAAGTATACAAAACATATTAAAATTTCATTGATTCTACAAAATATGGTACTATTGGAAGGAATATTAACCTCCTTTGTAATACTTTTCTACATTCTTTTCTTATGAATCAAAACCCAAAAGTCAACAACATTTTACCAAAACACTATTTCTTATGAATCGAAACCCAAAAGTCAACATCATTTTACCAAATCACTATTTCTTATGAATCAAAACCTAAAAGTCAACTACATTTTATCAAAACACTATTTCTTATGAATCGAAGCTTATAAGTCAACAACATTTTATCCAATCACTATTTCACATAATTAGCCAGCTGATAATGTTCATGACTTCAATTATTTTGCAAAATGTTTCAGAACTTGACAACAGTATTTGAACTTTTTGCTAAATGTAAATATTATACAACTTTCATCTAAATAGTTTTTAATTTTTGAAATAAACAACTCCATATCATTAATTGGTCCTTATAAAGTAAGCAAACACTTTCAAAATATTAAAATATAAATAATAAAGAGTCTAAACATAGTATAATTGTTTTCAAGGATACTTGATCCGGTTTTACATTTAATGATTCGATAGGTATTGGAATTGAATGTCTTTTTAAACTACGCTTTGAATTCTCAAAACATCAACCTTTGCATATTTTCATTAACAAGCTAGCTTCATTTCCCGACGTTTCCCAGTACTTTTGTTCTTAATATATGGATATTAAATAGAAACGTAATTTCAAAATTAATAATAAAGAATTTTTTTTTTTTTTTTTTTTTTTTTTTTTTTTTTTGAAGTTACGTAAAAAGTACTCACGTAAACGAAAAATAATTCTTCCTGATAATATGCATTGATAAACATCGATATAAAAGTCCCGTTTTAAATTTGGTACAATATTTTTCAATTTATTATATCTTACTTTTATTGAGTATTACTCTCATTCAACCATTTTCCCTGATTTGACTCTCTAAATTTCAGAAATTCTCAATGAAACTTCTTTCCGATTATCTAAATTATGATTAAAATAATTTCAGTGTATCTAAAGTTATTAACGTACCCCCTCTCATTTCTGGCAGTTTAACCCTTTATTTAAGAAACATTGTAATGCAATCATGTTAATCTGGATTAGTCAACATACCATGTCGAATTCAAGTGTATCACAAGTTATGAGCATAGTCCTCTTTTACGCTCTTTACCGTTATCACTCCTTTAATTATGAACATAATAGTGTTGTTTTCCTAATATGCTGGATTAGTGAAGATACCATGTCGAAGTCAAGTATATCACAAGGTATGAGCATAGTTCTCTTTTACGCTCTTTACCGTTATCACTCCTTTAATTATGAACATAATAGTGTTGTTTTCCTAATATGCTGGATTAGTCAAGATACCATGTCGAAGTCAAGTATATCACAAGGTATGAGCATAGTTCTCTTTTACGCTCTTTACCGTTATCACTCCTTTAATTATGAACATAATAGTGTTGTTTTCCTAATATGCTGGATTAGTCAAGATATCATGTCGAAGTCAAGTATATCACAAGGTATGAGCATAGTTCTCTTTTACGCTCTTTACCGTTATCACTCCTTTAATTATGAACATAATAGTGTTGTTTTCCTAATATGCTGGATTAGTGAAGATACCATGTCGAAGTCAAGTATATCACAAGGTTTGAGCATAGTTCTCTTTTACGCTCTTTACCGTTATCACTCCTTTAATTATGAACATAATAGTGTTGTTTTCCTAATATGCTGGATTAGTCAAGATACCATGTCGAAGTCAAGTATATCACAAGGTATGAGCATAGTTCTCTTTTACGCTCTTTACCGTTATCACTCCTTTAATTATGAACATAATAGTGTTGTTTTCCTAATATGCTGGATTAGCCAAGATACCATGTCGAAGTCAAGTATATCACAAGGTATGAGCATAGTTCTCTTTTACGCTCTTTACCGTTATCACTCCTTTAATTATGAACATAACAGTGTTATGTTCCTAATATTTTGGAGTCGTCAAGATATGTATAAAAAAACTGTTCAAATTAGTTCAGTTGGTCTCGTGTTATAATTTCCTCTTATGAAATTGCTTCCTTGATTGAACCTTTTTAATCATTAAATATAGGAATGAAACTACTTTACTTTTCGTATTTGTTATAAGAACCACCTGTGTTAAATTTTCATCCCATATATGTGTGGGAAGTGTAAAGATTACAATAGTTGAGTCAGATAGTCACGCCGTTTTCTCGATACACCTTGCAGAATACAGCAATCAAGTATACAGATTTGTTTCAGACTTTTCCCACAGAAAACAGTTTTTAAACTTTGAAAGTGAAGGGATTTGCATTTTTAATTTATGTAAATTTATTTAATTTTGCAATTAAAGCAGGTATTATTCATTAACAAAACGATGGTGGTGGTTGGGGGTGATTTTCTGTTTCGAGATCAACACGATGGCTTATTTTGAATACAAATTCAAAATTGGTTTCAAAACCCGAACAAACGGGCGACCATTCTCATCTAGAAACTCCCGAATTCCCCACTCATAACTACTTCAACTTAAAGCCGAAGCACAATACCCACCTTCGCTTCAAATTTTCCAAACATCAATAAACGCATCCTTTCACAAACAGATTCCAAAGCACCCACTCCTAAAAGCTCGCCAAACTCTCCTCTACTTGCGCTACGCCCCTTTACCTTATCCCCTACGCCACTTGTTCCACTGAATCAGCTAACGAGTTCCGCCACTTATTAAGTTCAAACTAGTCGAGGACGACTAGAATTGTTCCGCTGTTTTGTATTTCAATGGGGGAGGGGGGGGGGGGGGGCAAATTCGTTTGCATCGACAGTTTGTCGGTCAGAGACACAGTATGCAACTTCTCTGTTGTCTATTGTAACATGAACAGCTTTAGAAAGTGTCAAGAGCGCGGAAACAGGGCACTTTAGAAAGGAATTCCTAACTTTGAAATGACATAACTGAGAAACAATGAGAGACAGAAAGAAGAGACTAGTTGTGTGTTGGTGAGAAAGGTATAGAATTTTAAGGGGATCTGGGACTAAAAATTCTAGAATTATTTTTTTGAAATTTTGTATGCTTTAATGTATGATGCTTTGAAACTTTAAAAACTATTTTAAATGTATCATTTTTTTTTTTTTAAATTAAAAATGTTCAAAATTTTAATATTTTCTAAAGTTGATATATATAAAAAAAAATTAAAAAATCACTTCATTATTCTTCATCACTTTTTATAGTTCTTATCAAAAATTTTCTTCATGATTCTTCAATAAAGTAACTGGAAAAAATTTTAAAAATATTTTCTGCAAAAACTGTATAAAATCCATGCTAAGCTCCAAAAACTTTAAAAAAAAAAAAAAGTTAAATAAAAAAAATAATCCCGAAAACAAATTAAATAAATATGTATTAAAAATAATTGTGGAGTGTTTTATAGATTTATAACAAGTAGTTTTTAAGTTATATCAATTTAAACTCAAAAGAGGGACAAAAAGCCATCACCGAGAAAAATATTCTCAAAGTTTCAAGGTAGCATGTTTGAGATATAGTTGTCATTCAACAAAAACATAAATATTTCAAGATGTACAAATGATAAAAACGCAATTTTTACGCCATTTTATTCAAAAATATTTGTATTATTTTTTACAATAATAATTTTTTTTTAGAATTTTAAAAATTTTGAGTTCCAGACTTCCCCAGACCGACTGGACTGCAATAATGATGGATGGAAATAAATTTGATGACAACTTTTTACGATTTAAGAATGCGGCCCATTTATATTTCGATGGATTGTTCAATAAACGAAATTGCTGATTATGGGATACCAAAAACCCATCTGCCTGTATTAGAAATCCACTTCATTCTGTAAAATTAAACATGTTTGGGTTTCACTGTTCAGTAAATAGGGTGATTTTTCTATAAGGGAAACGATAATCATATTCCGCTATATTTATATTTCACAACATATTGCTGCAATTTAATATTGCAAATAATTTTGAAAACTGGAGTATTTATAATTCCACACCTGCCTAACATACAACTTGTATCTTCTTTATGCCTCTGACAGCTATGTCATTTCAAATTTAGAATGTCCTTTTAAAGAGACCTTGTAGTTGAACAGACTCTGATACATGTTGTGCCTGTACTGTAAACGTTAATATCAGAAATAATTTGATCATATAAAACATTAAGGAATTATTTTATAAAATAGGTTTTAATATTATTTCTTATTTTTTGTTGTCTCTCCATTATGAATTCTAAAATGTAAAATGTGAAACACAATGATACATTCTCAGTAAAAGCAAATCAACTGGGCCAGCACTGGGTAACTGACTGTGGCCATCACCTGAACTACCGGGTCATCGGCGAATGGCCTTTTCTTTACAGTGCATAAAATTGACCGTCTGGCCTACAGTAGGGCCAGAATCATTTAACTGTTGTTGGCAGTATCGTTTAAACAGTGTCCCAGAACCGGCTTACCTAAAAAATGGCTTGCCACAAGCGAGCCAACACTGGTTTAATTGTACCTAGCCTTATTCAAAAGGCTATACGAACTATCATGTATTAGATTAAATAAAAATAAAACTAACTGCGAAGAAAATGTGTTCTCACTTAAAAACTAACACTGCGTAAAGATCAATTGGAAACAAAAACAAAAACTAAACTCAGCGGCGTAACAGCTCCCAGTTTGACGAGGAACCCTTGGTGTTTAGTTTCCAAGCATGCTTGGTTCTCATTTAATCGACCCCCTTAAGGGATGAAAGACTGTGTCAATCTAGCCCAGACCGGGAATCGAACCGCAGACCTATGGCGCGACAGCCTATTGCGCTACCACTGCCCCACTGGGATGCGAAAACAGAACCAAAGATAATATTGTTTGCCTGGTCTTTTCCATCATAAGTGAAGTTCTCTCGGTATAGCTTCTTCGATACGTTCTTCTTCGACCGTTCAATGGCGTCCATAAACAAGCGCAGTTCGGGCATACGCTAATGGTACCTCTGCTAATCTGTTGCAGCAGCAATGATTCATTTGTGGCGAGCATATAATGGGATATTGCTGGCAACTCACTTCTGGTTCGTTGACGTATGTCAGCAAATAAACAAAATGATGGCAAGCTATACATGGGGCTATATTTAGCCAATGATAGCAAAACGCTGCCTACTCTTAACCACCACTGCCATCATCCAACCGTAAAGCGGCAGCATAAGTGTTTCTACTGGGTTATGTTGAAAATCTTTGTTTCAGTAAAAATAAAATTTTCATAAATAAAAACATAGGGAGTGAATTTTCGTGAGTGAAAAAGAAAAAAATAACCTTGACAGTAAGAAAACTAACTTATTGATATATTGTTCAAGCTTTAATTAAACTTGTTTGTCAAAATGATATTCAGATTGCATAAACGATATTCAGATTGCATAAATGATATTCAGATTGCATGCATGATATTCAGATTGCATAGATTTAAGTGATACTTAAATTCCTTCTCTGAAAGGGATCACTTTGTGACTTAAATTTTCTTGGTTCAACATATTTTATAGTTATTTGTATTAGCAAAATGTTATCAACAAAAAGATACACACTTAAGCAAGTTTGTAATTCAAGGATATTTTTGCCTTTCGCTAAATAAAAATATCGCAATGGACATAGTAATAATAATTTACCTCCATTATTTAATAAATTAATCTTCAAATTATTATTTCAAAAGAAAATACAAAAGCAACATTTAAAAGGTTTTCTGAAGATTTAAATCGTCAGGGTAAAATTGTGGTTCTATTCGTAATTCATTTCAATGGTGCTTTATGATCGTGAAAATGCAGTGGCAGCGTTGTCACAAAAAATTCTAAATTTCACGTAGGAATTATTTTCCGTGATAATTTTAAATGAAAACTTCTAATTTACAGCTCAAATGTATTAAGTCCCGAAAACCATTCAGAAACCCGTTAAACGAAGTGAAACTATCAGTCACAAACGTCAACTTGTGTACTAGTTTTCATATTTGATGACTTCTGAACGCCAGTATTGAGAATAGATACTTAAACATATTACATTGAGAATCAGTGGGGGAGTTTTCGATTCTCACATATGTCCTCATATGAAGCATATGTATTCACTGTTAAGATTGTATGTTGTTAGTATTACATTCAAATCTTTCGTAAAGATTTAAAAATTTTATTATTTTAGAAATCCAGATTATAACTTTAATTCGAGAGCTACCAAGAATGCAATTTAATTCTTACATGAAAGATTTTTTTATAAGTTAATTAAATACTATAAAATAAGGTATATTTAATTAGGTAATGCAAATAAAATAATTTCAGGATAATTAATTAAAGTATAAAATAATTATAATTTAACAATAGAATAATTTTAGAATACTCCTTAATAATTTTAGGATAAAACTAGTTTAATTCAAGCTACGAACTATTTAATATATTGCAACTTATATTTCATTTTTGAAATTAATTTTCACCTAATTCATTTCAAAGTTGAGTGTTTTTATAGGAATATAATATTTTCCCTCTTGAACAAAATCACTTACTCAATAATTATATATCTGTATCCAATTTAGTTCCCCCATGTGTAATGAATAATTATTAATTTAATTATTATTTTACATAAGAATCGTTTTAAATAAATTTCAACTGTTCAGAATGATGACATTTATCAGATAATGCTAATGCAACCATACATCACTTTTGAATAACTTATCAGGTCGAAATAATTATCGTCAATAACTCACATCTGTGGAAATTTTCGTTAACATTGCAAAAGATGGAATTTATTTTAGAATTTAAATAAAACAATATTCATTAATATATTTAATCTAAATGCTTGATAAAGTAATCAGTGACAATCCTTTAGGAAATTGCATATATAATCATAATTAAAATTGTCGTCCCTAATAACGAAAAACCATAATTAGTACTTACAGCTACGTAGATGACAGCAACACGTTTCCATATTTAATTCAATAATTTTAAAAAAGGATTGTTAAACATAAAAAAGTAAATATAAATTATTACCCTCGAGAATAAAAAAAAAATGATTATATTTAGTTCGTTAATATTTTGAACTAATTATCTATCTATTTTAGAAATTATAATCCCTAATTAATTTTTTATAACTCAGCTAACTATCAAGCAAAATAATTTGTAGACTTTTCACTTCAAAATATCAAGTCTGTTGAACAAATTCATCAAAGAATATACAATAGAATTGTATCAGTGTTTTATAAAACTGGCTGTTAATAATTTAATTAAAAAAGTTATTTATTTATATTTCATTTCATGGATAAAATGTAATTAAAAGATTCATTATAATATTATTTAATATACACAATATTATTTTTTGTGTAGTAAATCCGTAAGTATACTTATTTTCACGATTTTTTCTTTTTAGATTTATTTGTGTACACTAGGGATATAATTTTTTTTTATATAATTCATTTAATTATTGTCGTAATAAATAAAAAAAAGTTATAAATAATAAAAATAAAAAAATAAAATAAAAATAACAATAAAAAAATAAAATAAAAATAACAATAAAAAAATAAAAATAATAATATTGCTTACTGTGCGTAATTATTTGGAATATTTTTAATTAAATAGATCTATTTAACAATGAATCGCACGCAAAACAATTAAAAAATTAAGAAATACACACCAAACGGAATGAACCATTTCAATCGCATTAAAGGTTTTAATCGATTGCTAAACACAAAAAAAATCATTATTACACGGATTGATATGATTTGTACCTAATTCCACCATCAAAAATATAATATATCCCAAAACTCAGGTGTATATCTCTCTAACAGATTCTTATAATTTTTATATTTTATTGGACAGATAGTTTAAGTAAAACTATAGAAAAAAGTCTTTGTAATTCTAAGTGACAGATAAGATTACGAATGAATATGTTTAAGAAAGGAATAAATATGATAAGAATAAGTCTCATAAGACTATAAATAAAAAGAAAAGGGTTTTAATGGATTTTAATAGTAATACGTATGGATTGTAATATAGTGAGATAATGAATGAAAAAAAAATATTATAAGACAATGAATGAATATGATGCGACTTTGAAAAATGAGAATGCTATACAGTTATATTAAAAAAAAAATAGTCTAAAACTGAATAAAAGGAATTTGGTAAAAGTGCGAATGTATTAGATCGTAATATAAATGGACGTGAGAACACTTTCAAAAGATATGATAAGCTTATGAATATATATGAAAACTATTATAAGAATATGAGGTAATATGATGAGAGTATTGATTAAATATGAATACCACGATAACAATATGAATGAAATTTTTATGCTAGGTTGCTTGCTTTGGATTTGGAAAAATGAGAATGGACGACTTGGAAAAATGAAAATGCTATACGGTTATATTAAAAAAAAATAGTCTAAAACTGAATAAAAGGAATTTGTTAAAAGTACGAATGTATTAGATCGTAATATAAATGGACGTGAGAACACTTTCAAAAGATATGATAAGCTTATGAATATATATGAAAACTATTATAAGAATATGAGGTAATATGATGAGAGTATTGATTAAATATGAATACCACGATAACAATATGAATGAAATTTTTATGCTAGGTTGCTTGCTTTGGATTTGGAAAAATGAGAATGGACGACTTGGAAAAATGAAAATGCTATACGGTTATATTAAAAAAAAATAGTCTAAAACTGAATAAAAGGAATTTGTTAAAAGTACGAATGTATTAGATCGTAATATAAATGGACGTGAGAACACTTTCAAAAGATATGATAAGCTTATGAATATATATGAAAACTATTATAAGAATATGAGGTAATATGATGAGAGTATTGATTAAATATGAATACCACGATAACAATATGAATGAAATTTTTATGATAGGTTGCTTGCTTTGGATTTGGAAAAATGAGAATGGACGACTTGGAAAAATGAAAATGCTATACGGTTATATTAAAAAAAAATAGTCTAAAACTGAATAAAAGGAATTTGTTAAAAGTACGAATGTATTAGATCGTAATATAAATGGACGTGAGAACACTTTCAAAAGATATGATAAGCTTATGAATATATATGAAAACTATTATAAGAATATGAGGTAATATGATGAGAGTATTGATTAAATATGAATACCACGATAACAATATGAATGAAATTTTTATGCTAGGTTGCTTGCTTTGGATTTGGAAAAATGAGAATGGACGACTTGGAAAAATGAAAATGCTATACGGTTATATTAAAAAAAAATAGTCTAAAACTGAATAAAAGGAATTTGTTAAAAGTACGAATGTATTAGATCGTAATATAAATGGACGTGAGAACACTTTCAAAAGATATGATAAGCTTATGAATATATATGAAAACTATTATAAGAATATGAGGTAATATGATGAGAGTATTGATTAAATATGAATACCACGATAACAATATGAATGAAATTTTTATGCTAGGTTGCTTGCTTTGGATTTGGAAAAATGAGAATGGACGACTTGGAAAAATGAAAATGCTATACGGTTATATTAAAAAAAAATAGTCTAAAACTGAATAAAAGGAATTTGTTAAAAGTGCGAATGTATTAGATCGTAATATAAATGGACGTGAGAACACTTTCAAAAGATATGATAAGCTTATGAATATATATGAAAACTATTATAAGAATATGAGGTAATATGATGAGAGTATTGATTAAATATGAATACCACGATAACAATATGAATGAAATTTTTAAGCTAGGTTGCTTGCTTTGGATTTGGAAAAATGAGAATGGACGACTTGGAAAAATGAAAATGCTATACGGTTATATTAAAAAAAAATAGTCTAAAACTGAATAAAAGGAATTTGTTAAAAGTACGAATGTATTAGATCGTAATATAAATGGACGTGAGAACACTTTCAAAAGATATGATAAGCTTATGAATATATATGAAAACTATTATACGAATATGGGAGAATATGATGAGGGTATTAATTAAATATGAATACTATATTTAACAATATGAATGAAATTTTTAAGGTAGGTTGCTTGCTTTAGTTTTTCTGACATAAGGACTACACTTGGAGCTATACTGACCCGTAACGTATTTATGAGGGTCTGAGACACAAAAATTTTAAAATCTTTATTTTTTTAATTATTTTTCAAAAATTTTTAAGCAGTAATGCATGATGCTTCGATACTTAAAAATCTTTTTTAAAATTTCAAATTTAATATATATATATATATATATATATATATATATATATATATATATATATATATATATATATTAAAATAAAAAAACTTTAAAATTTTGATATTTCCTAAATTTGATAAATCGAAAAAACTTTTTAAAAAATCCCTTCATTTTTGCATAAATTACTTCTTATATAATTCATTTAAAAAATGTTCTTTATGAATATTCAATAAAGTAATTAGAAAACATTAAACAAATATTTTGCTCAAAAACTGCATAAAATCCATAGTATGCTAACCTCCAAAAACTATTTAAAAAAAGTTAAATAAAAAAACATAATTCCTGAAAACAAATTAAAGAAATATATATGAAAAGTAATTGTAGGAAGTTTCAGAGATTTATAACAAGTGGTTTTTAAATTATATCAATTTAAACTCAAAAAACGGACAGAAAGCCATCACTGAAAAAAGTCATAGTTCTACTAATGGTAGAAACAAAAATTTTACCAAAAATTACTGCATTATGTTTTACAAAAATAAATGTTTTTTGTAATGTTTAAAAATTATGAGCCACAGACCCTCTGTAAATTATGAAAATTAAGGGTAATCTCTAGGCTCATTAACGTCAATGGTAAAATTAAATTTTCTTTGTACTTTTTAGAAGTAAATAAGTACATAATTTTGATTTTTTCTTAACATTATATAATTCTTCAATAATGATGTTAACATGTGAACAGTTTGTTAGCTTGTGTTCTTAGAAACCTCGAATGAGGCTACACCACCGATCACCAATAACTGCTTTTTTTTAGTAGAAATAATTATTTGAGAAATGATTCATCATTAAACATTGCTGAAAAGATGACCGAAAAGATAAGCACAAAAACAGCAACTTGTTAATGAAGCTAGTAAGAATATCAATAACAAGTTGGTTGCTATTTTTTCGAAATGTACATCAAAGTTTGTAAAACGACGTTTCGAGAAAAATGTATTTCTATGCACAAATGTGACGCGGGGAACATAATATAAGTAGCTCAGGCAAAATGTACATGTTTAAAGAAGCACACTGGTTTGAAATTTCAATGCATGCAAAAATAACGAAATCTATAATTTTGAAATTTGTAGCTTATTGAGTACCCTTTAAATGGAATATTATAGTATGATTGAGGACTAGAAATGGGAAAACAACTAAGTCCAAAAAAGAAAATTTTTAGAACCGAAAAAGGAAATACACTCACCTCTGGTACATAAGGATATGAATAAGTACCAGCTTGAATTTGAACTATTGCTACTGGAGTTCGCCATTCGGGAGTTCTCCACTTTGTTCAGTTTGGTCTTTAGGAAATTTTCCGTAAACATTTTTTTTTTTTTTTTTTTTTTTTTTTTTTGTGTGTGTGTGTGTGCTTTGGTCGTTTTCTATTTCTAGTCCTCAATTACGATTCGAATATAAGTAAATATGATAAGACAATGAAAAGTACGTAATGTCTCTTTCATCCCAAGGCTTGTGATTTGTTAAGGTACTTGTCTATGTTCGGAGTACTTTTTAAAAAAAAAAAAACTTTATGTAGAAATATTTTGAGTGCCTTTTTATATTAAGTACTACTATAGATTGATAATACAGTGAAAAAAAATTATAATTTATATTTATAAAAAATTTTCAAAAATTGCATTTTGCTTGACATTTTGATGAAATGTTTCAAAAACTTAAAATAAGATGAATGAAAAACTATTGAGTTTTTTAAGAAATAAATTGTATATAAATAAACTAAATGCTTATATCTAGGGCATATGCTACGTTAAGAAAAATATATTCAATAAAACTTTTTTTATGGACTGTCGAAAAATAAGTTAATCATTTTTTGACAATTTCACCTTGTTTATATTCAAACTAAAGGTGGTATTTCCTAAAATAACCACCCAATCACAATTTATATTGTAGTTGCCTTAGATAACAATCAATAAGAGAAGTACAAAACAATTTACAAGGAATTTATGAATAATTTTTTGTGTTATGACGTTTCAAATTACCAATATCTGTATGAAAATCAATTTCGAGGAAAATGCATTTATACTTTAAAACACTCAATTTCTATACAAACCATATTTCTTACACACTTAAAATGCACTGTCTTTTTCAATTTTAATTTATTTATTAAAATTAAGAAAATATTAACATTTAGACGGAAATTACTTTTTAATCGGCAACTTTTGGTTTTGGTATGCAATTTCCGGTCATTTCCAAATATAATTTACAGTTTTATATCAGTTTCAAATTGCCATAACTTTTGTTCAAAGCAAAGCACAGTTAAAAAGAAGACAGTTTTAGAAAATAAAAGATTTGGACTAAAATATTCAAGAATAATATTATTCTGTCAAATTTCATCAAAATCAACCTGATCAACTTAGGCAACCTTAAGAAATTTATACCAATACACACAAAATCCACGACAAGATTCACTTCTTATCACCCCCCTCCCCCCTTCATATTCTATGAAATACGCCAAGAGTAGCACCGATCTCACTTAAACGTTGCAATTTGTCATCCTAACTATTTGACTCTTTTCTTTTTTTTGTCATTACCCAAGTCCACCTACAGTTTATAACTAATCGCTCCAAAAGTGGATATCCTTTCACCTGGTCGTAAAAATGAATAATGGTTTAAAAGAACCCTTAACACTCCGTTAAAAAAACAAGTCTTCTTTTATAACAGACATATCATTAGGAAATAGTTTTTTTGTTAAACTTTTTTTGCCCCTGCTATAAAACGTGACAGTTGGAGACAGCGATTCATTTGCAATTGGCAGACCCGTCTGTGGAAATATTGGCTGATAGTTACATTAACTAATGACTTTTCTTGGACATATGAAAGGATGTGTCATGGAAACCACTGTCATTATGAAAGAGAAATGTTTTAAAAGCAAATGTATAATGGACAATGTAATGGGTACGTGCTGATAAATTGTAAATTTGTGTGAAGGGTATCATGCAATTGAATGTATATATTTGAGAGATGTGCTTCTTTAGGTTGAGTTTTAAGCAATAGCAATTGGAACATGACTGTTTGAAGACCAAGTTGAAAATATAAAGTAAAAGTGTTTGTTTCTGTAGGGATAAAAATTAAAAAAATAATCTTTTCATAAAAAAACATATTTTCAAGTATTGTATTTGACTTTAAGTGATTGCATTATAAAGTTTATACAAATTTATCCCAAAGTATGCCTACTGTATCAAACTATTTTTTTGGGTAATGCTAAGTGGAATGATTTGATTTTTTGGGCATAGGTACATGACATTACGGCGTTTTCTTGAACATATCTGTATTGATTTTTGCGCATAATATTTTGGAGGAATAACGTGGCAATTAATTACCTAAAGTACTATGGATGTTGTTTAGCTTGTTTCCAGATCTTAATCCGTTAGATTTTTATTTTTAAAGTTTTATGAAGGACATGGCCAAAAATCTAGGCAAGTTTGTGCGAACTGAAAATAAGCATTAAACTTGAAATTTTGGTCATGCCAAAAATACAATCTATTGAAAATTGCGACCACTTTTACTGCTCGAAGAATCTTTGGTCAATTTTACTGCCACAATTACCATAATTTCACTGAGTGATAGACTCGGTAAAATGTGGTTATATAAATGCCAACACATGTTCATAGCAATTTCTTGTTTAAAATATGTCTATTAATGTTTAATAAAGCGTCGTGTTCTTAGACATCCTGTACTATAACTGTTAAAATTTACCATTAAACTAGGGCTTCTTTCTATACTTTAAGGGGATATTGTACCAAAATTTCGTCAAGTATCAAAACATTTTTTTTTTTACTTTAAAAAAATAATTCATGCATTTCTGAATAGAATTATGTTTTTATCTTAATCCTCTGTTTTTATCCCATCCGCTCTGAAATTACCTGTTATTTAAACATTATTAATGGGTGTAACGCATTGAAACGTCTTCTTAAAGTGCCTTCAGAGTGTTTTTTATGGATTTTGCAAATTTAAATCGATATATCACCAGAATTATTAACAATTGGCTATTCAAATTTATGAAACATTTCATTTATATAACTCTAAACATTTTATTTTTGCACAATTTATTTTTTTAAATATGTTTTAAAATATATCATTTAGCATAAAAGAAAATATGAAAAAAAAAAAATCAAAAATTTAAAAAATTTTAAATTTGAGATTCTTTTATTTTTTTCTAATTCACCCACAACATTCTCTGAAGACAATATTTTCTTTATGTAATTATGTATTGCAGAAAATTTTCACTTTGAAAGAAAAAAAAAAAATTGACATATAAAAACGCTCAGACATCAATTACTATGAAATTTTCTTTGTTTTTAATTTTGTTTTAATTAAATAAACAATTTATTTAAAAAAAAAAAAAAAAAAAAAAATCTCTACGACACGTAAATAGCGTCTTAGACATAAGATAAATATTTGGAATAAAAATATTTGTGAATAAAGTTATTTTAAAAGAGAGTTTGAGAGAAAAACTAATACCCTAATTTAAAAGAAGTAAGAAAATAAATGTTGTTATAATCTAAGATGTGATATTTTACAAATAACCACTCATGATATTGGACGAAACGATTGATGTAACCTGCAACAGGTTTGGTTGGAGAGTTCTTCTTTGACAATTTTACTACGCTAACTATATTATCGCAGTGAAACAACTTCTACAGAAACATCATGTGGCAATCAATATAATTTAATTATATAAAAGTTACATTATTACTATATTATGCTATTACTCTATAATAATACTGGCAAGCATAAAGCAATGTAATTATAAAGCAACAATATATTTTTTTTATAATGAATAATGTGATATTTTACAAATAACCACTCATGATATTGGACAAGGAGATTTATTCTTCTTTGTTAATTTTACTACGCGAAGTATATTATCGCAGTGAAACAACTTCTACAGAAACATCATATGCAAGCAATATAATTTAATTATATATAAGTTATATTATTACGATATTTCATTATTAATCTATAATAATGCTGGCAAGCATAAAGCAATATAATTATAAAGTAACAATACATTTTTATGGTGAATGATGTGATATTTTACAAATAACCACTCATGATATTGGACGAAACGATTGTTGATGGAGATTTAGTCTTCCCTGACAATTTTACTACTCGAAGTTTATTGTGACAGTGAAACAACTTCTACAGAAACATCATGTGGCAAGCAATATAATTTAATTATATATAAGTTATATTATTACTATATTATACTATTACTCTATAATAATACTGGCAAGCATAAAGCAATATAATTATAAAGTAACAATACATTTTTATGGTGAATGATGTGATATTTTACAAATAACCACTCATGATATTGGACGAAACGATTGCGGCAACCTTCAACAGGTTTGATGTAGATTTAGTCTTCCCTGACAATTTACTCGAAGTTTATTGTGACAGTGAAACAACTTCTACAGAAACATCATGTGGCAAGCAATATAATTTAATTATATATAAGTTATATTATTACTATATTATACTATTACTCTATAATAATACTGGCAAGCATAAAGCAATATAATTATAAAGCAACAATATTTTTTTTTATAATGAATAATGTGATATTTTACAAATAACCACTCAGGATATTGGACAAGGAGATTTATTCTTCTTTGTCAATTTTACATCCGAAGTATATTATCGCAGTGAAACAACTTCTACAGAAACATCATGTGCAAGCAATATAATTTAATTATATATAAGTTATAATATTACTATATTTCATTATTATTCTATAATAATACTGGCAAGCATAAAGCAATATAATTATAAAGTAACAATACATTTTTATGGTGAATGATGTGATATTTTACTAATAACCACTCATGATATTGGACGAAACGTTTGTTTCAACTTTCAACAGGTTTGATGGAGATTTAGTCTTCCCTGACAATTTTACTACTCGAAGTTTATTATCGCAGTGAAACAACTTCTACAGAAACATCATGTTTCAAGCAATATAATTTAATTATATATAAGTTATGTCATTACTATATTATATTATTACTCTAAAATAAAATTAGCAAACATAAAGCAATATAATTATAAAGTAATATTTTTTTATGATGTATGATGTGATATTTTACAAAAAACCCATTAATAATGTAAGAAGTTAAAAAAAAAAATTATATAATAACCATTAGACATGATCTCTACAGAGTTGTCTCCAAATCCATCAACCCTCAAAAGGCATTAGACAGACTCCGAGATGAAGTCCTAGACATCGTCTAGGAGTTGTGCTTTAAATGGAAGGTAAGCATCAATGTTAGTCAATCCCAAATCATCTGCGTGAAGGCAAAGGATAGACTAAAAACCCTTAACTATGACGTCACCCTCTTCAATAAGGCCATCTCCACTATGAGGTGTACTTAGACATCACCATTATTGATTGATTACCCTGGACTGATCACATTAAAGGAGTTGCAAGCAAAATGTCTTGGAAAATAAGTTAGGAATTGAAAATTTGACTCAAGTCTGCATTTTTGTTTTTTGGTTTTAAAATATTTCCGAATTCATTACCATTAAAATGATACCATTTTCTTTCTGATACTCAAATTACTTTTTAAATTACAGTAGGTTTTGTGAACCTGTTTTGTATCACGTTCATTAGTGTAGAAAACTTTTAACGCGTTTTTTGAAGAATGACATTTTGGTGTTATATGAATTTACGCCAACGGTCATAACTTCATAATAAATGGTCTGATTTACAAAATTATAATTTTGTATTGTAGACAATAGTTGTGAAAGTGTTTTCTATGAAGAATCTAATATATATTGCTATAAACACTTTTTTATTCATATTTTAATCTTAATTGTTTGTTAAAAACAATGCATTTTTTAAAATGTTTTATTTAAAAAATTGTATTTAAATAAATATTGAAGCCAAATTCAAAATTCTCCATAGGAACATGCATCAATATAATATATTTTATTTGCAATAAAAATAATACCTCTAAGTAAATTACAGGTTTATTTATGTATGTTCTAATAATATCCTAATTAGTCACTTTAATTGCAATTAGCTGATTAAAACATGGACAGAAAAAAAGTTTATATATAAAAATGCATCATTAATTCTGATATACTGCCAAAAAAATTAAAAGACGCCAGAAATTATAACCTAAAAATTAAAGAAAATCATCTCAATTGCATATGTATACCTTAATCGGTAGCACTTCTACCTTGTCACTAAGCTGCAGAAAGAGAATCTGCACCAGCTCATTAAGAGCTTTTTCACTTATTCTTCCCACGCATGGAATACGCATAGTGAAAGGGATGCACTCAAAACTATAGAGAATCCAAAATAAAATATTTAGAGGCATGGTAGATGCCACTAGATTTGTCACGAACTAACTTGTCCACAGAGATCTACAAATTCCAACTGTGGTACAAAACCCAGCGGATCTTAACATAACCCTTTTTGAAAAAGCAATCAAACCAAACTGGGCAGTAAGAAAATGTCCTCATTACATTAATATATATATATCGTCACCTAGCTGATGTAGGTCCCACCACTTTTTGATGTAACTGAATATAGTTTTTAATCTCCTGCTTTACTTGCTTACGTAGGCTCTTCACGCCGTCTGGAGCATAAGGCATCCAGCAATTTGGCGCATAAGGCATCCAGCAATCTGGCGCATAAGCTTACTGTCTATCTCTGAAAAAGTGTTTTCGAGAGCTCTAC
Organism: Linyphia triangularis; assembly: GCA_963978545.1. Classification (NCBI taxonomy): domain Eukaryota; kingdom Metazoa; phylum Arthropoda; class Arachnida; order Araneae; family Linyphiidae; genus Linyphia; species Linyphia triangularis. The sequence continues at coordinate 4,284,197 of OZ021725.1, read as the reverse complement.
TAAACCGTATGAAAGATTAAATAAATGAGCACATCAGGAAAGAACAAGCTGACTTCCGCAAGGGGAATAATACTATACAGTAAATTTGTGCACTAAGAAACATCATCGAATAAGCCTAGAGTTCAATTCTCCTTTGTATTTGAACTTAGTTGATTTTAGTAAGGTTTTTGACTCGGTGAATAGAGATAAATTATGGAGCATTTTAAAAATATTACAAAATACTTTAAAAGTTCATGAACATAATTAAAGATCTCTCTCATAACACCAAATCAAGCGTGGAAGTGGATGGAGTTTTAACCGAATTTTTTAAAATACAAACTGGTGTCAGACAAGGATGTGTACTTTCGGGGTTCCTATTCACCTTTAAGATTGATTGGATTCTTAGAAACACCGCTGCAGACCTGAGTAGAGGTATAAGATGGAGATTTAACATCTTCCTTGAAGATCTGGATTTGCAGACGATATTTCGCTTATATCATCAAGATATATTACTTAAGAAAATAAAACACAGTTATTTAAAAAATTTGCAAATCATGTGGGATTACATATAAATGATAAAAAAAAAACAAAAAAAAACAATGAGAATCAATGTCAAATTCCCAAAAAACTAAAAAATGACGAAGTTGAAATTGATAACATTGATGAATTCACTTATGGCATACATATACATTCCAAATTGCAAAATTCGACCACAATATGTAATTTTGGTTTTTGATGCAAAAATATTCTCCAATTCTTTAGCTTTAAAATGATATCCTGACCACGCTGATAGTCAAAGTACTTTTTAAGTTACAGCGAGTTTTATGAAGGTCGATGTAAAAAAAAAAATTAGTTTCGGTTTCAAAATCTTGAAGGCCTAACAAGATAATGTTTTATTCTGATATATTTTTAAATATTTTTGCGACCCAACCTTTTATTAATTTAGAAATATTTTTAAATAGTTATTTTTAATATGTGGCAACACTGTGTAACTGTATTCTTAACTGTTTTTAGTTGAAGGTTTGTTGTTGTTTATATTTGTAGCGAAGAAGCATGCTGTTTAATTTATATGATTGAAAACTTCGTTGTTAAACTAATTTCGTAGGAAAAGATTGAATATTTTGATAAATATGGGTAGCAAAAAGCGTCAGCATTCAAGGAAAAAAAAACTACCAGTTTTAAAGGAAATCAACATAGCAAAAAGGTTGATATTCCACCTAAGCCAACTTTTACTTCATCAGTAAAATTGAGCAACATTTCAATTTGTGTTCCTGACTCTGTATATAAGGGACAAATGTTTATTGTTGACATGACATGTTTAAATAATCTATTGAATATGGTACTCTGCCCTATGTGCTGCAACCCAACTTTAAGTGTGACTGACATTCCTTCAAAACGGATGGGCTGTGCCCTTGCATTGCAGGTCAGTTGTTCAAATAGTCAGTGTCGGTACACAAGTGACAGCTGCTATACCTCAAAGAAGACCGAACACTTTTATGATGTTAATCGACGAGTTGTCTACAGCATGAGACAAATTGGATGTGGATTTGAGGATGCATGCACATTTATGTCATCAATGAACATGCCGCCACCACCTCATCCTAATGCATTCAATGTGCATACTAAACAACTGTTGAAAGTTGTCGAACGATTGAGCGAGGAAGTCATGATGGGAGCAGCAATTCGGCTTCGTCGTAAAACCAACAGCAATGAATGTGGGGTTTCTGTGGACGGTACTTGGCACCGAAGGGGGTACGCTTCCTTGAATGGTGTAGTGACTATATTATCGATTGACAGTGGGGAAGTGCTAGATGTGGAGGTTCTCACCAAAGACTGTGTTTCATGTCGCAAGTGGCAAAATGTAGACAAAACTGATCCGAGGTACATTTCCTGGCTAGCAAAACACATATGCTCGATAAATTACACAGGTTCATCAGGGGGTATGGAGACAGTTGGTGTTGGAAGGACTTTTCTTCGATCGAACGTCAAAAGGTGTTTATCATACACAGAGTTTTACGGGGATGGAGACAGCAAAAGTTTTGCCACTGTCCGCGATTTAGATCCTTACCCAGGAACAATTATTGTGAAGAAAGAGTGTGTCGGGCATTATCAGAAAAGGCTCGGGAATGCCCTTCGAAAACTGAAAAGCAAAAACAAAGGAATCGGGGGGAAAGGTAAACTTACCTTTGCCAAAATAAATAAAATGCAGAACTACTTCGGCATCGCTCTTAGGAACAATACTAGTTCTGTCAAGGAAATGTCCGATGTGATATGGGGTAGTTTTTACCATTTGTGTTCTCAAGATGAACATCCTCTCCATTCGAAGTGTCCGATCTGTAAAAACAGTTGGTGCTCATATCAACGTGCTGTTGCCAACGACAAACCATACAAGCACAAGGGGGGTATACCAATGAAAATCATGCGAGCAGTAAAGCCCATATACACTCGGTTGACGGCACCCGATATGCTAGAAAAATGCCTGCACGGCAAAACCCAAAACTGCAATGAAAGTTTGCATTCACTTATTTGGAAGCGATGCCCAAAAACAACTTACGCAGGTATCGATGTCGTCAAACTGAGTGTTTATGACGCTGTTATTCAGTTCAATGCAGGAGCGGAACCACAGTTGGAAATCATGAAGAGAATGGGTATCACACCTGGTTGCTATATGGTTGACGGAGTCAAAAAGAAGGACAATCAGCGCATAAAAGCTAGTTTGCGTTTAAGTACGCCAAGTCAAAAGAAACGTCGAAGATACATCAGAGGAATTAGAAAGAAAAAAGAAGATGCCAAAACAAAAGCAGAAGGACCTACATATGTAGCTGAAGGCTTCATGTGATTCAGAATTGCAAGTATGCATTGCTTATTATGACATTTTTGTACAAATATTTAGTGTTGCAAACTTTAAACCTGTTTTCTGAAGAATGCGTTTTTGGCATTATATCACTTCACTCCAACGGATGTAACTTAGGTAAATATGACCCGATTCCTAAAATTTTAATTGTAGTTTGTAGACAATAGTTGTGAGTACGGTCCCAAGCAGAATCAAAGACATATTTCTATAAACAAATTAATGACAAATTTTTAAATTTTAAATATTTGTTCAAAAGTATGTCTTTTTTCAAACTTTTTGTTTAAAAATTTATAAATAAATAAATATTGAAGTTAAATTTCCAATTCTGCTTGGGACCATGTATCAATATGTTATCTTTTATTTGCCATGACAATCGTATCCCTAAGTTAATTAGAAGTTGATTTATGTCCGTTCTAATAATGCACTAATTAAACAATTAAAACTTAATTAACTAATTAAAAAATTAATCCAAAAATAAAAATTCTATATAAAAATGTTGCATTTTTAATTCTGATTTATTGTTCCAAAAATTGTAATTTTTACATAAAAAATAAAAAAAAAAATCTCTAATGTATATGTATACCTTATCTCGGTTCTGTATTTGATAGCAATTAAGGAGTAGATGCGGATATTAAGGGCAGAATCATCCGAGCAATAACATCTCCCCCATTACTTGAGATTAATTGTTCCTAGTTCCTCGCGCTAGTATTTAATCGCATTTTACCTAGAATATTTTCAATTTGCTTATCCGTCCAGTTCCGTCCCTGTTTACTTTTGGTCAATTGTTTTTAATGTACCAATTAGATCTACCAAATTGGTCTACCAAACCTTTGGACTCCATTGCGATAATTGGTTCAGGGCCTTCGAGCTGGGACCATTTTAAAATCATTGTTATAGTAGTAGTAGGACTGGAAGATACTCTAACCCCGCGTCCATTTTCCTGCGAGCAGCTTCTTAGAGCAGCGAAACAACTTCTACAGAAACATCATGTGGCAAGTGATATTTGTATATAAATAAGTTATAATTCAACTATATTATATTGTTATTGTATAATTACACTGTTACTGTATAATTATATTGTTACTGTATAATTAAATTGTTACTGTATGGTTATATTGACAAGCATAAGTAATATAACGATAAAGTAAAGGTATAATTTTTTTGTGATCTATGATGTCATATTTTACAAATAATCACTAATAATGTAGGAATTTGATAAAATATGCAGTAGAGCCATTAGGAGGTCCAAAAGAGACCCCGTGTCAATTTTACTGGGCGCAGTTTCTTAGCTCAAAGAAACAACTTCTACAGAAACATTTTGTGTAAGTGGTATTTATAAATAAACAAGTTATATTAAGACTAAGTTATTTTCTTACTGTACATGTATATTGTCAAGCATAAACAATAGAACTAAAAATAAAAAATACCATTTGTTGTTATTTATGATGTAATATTTTACAAATAACTACTAATGGATGTAGGAATTTGATAAAACATGCAGTAACCATTAGCAGATCTAGAAGACTCGCGTCAATGAGGAACTTTCACGTGTTTTGGTTTTATTTTTCAATAAAAGTAGAGAAAAAAATCATAAAAACAATACCATTATTTCAAAAACTTGAGTTCGGATGGATAGTTAAAAAAAAATATTTAGTTTTTCACTTTGCGATTTGGCGGGAAAAAGCTACTTTTGCGTGTGACGTCAACGCGCAGATGATGAACCAGTCTAAAACCTGTTTTAAACCAGGTTTCTTCTTGGATTTTCGACGGAATCTATGCTTAAGAACATCACGGGTTTTTTTATGGCCTTTTAGTCACGTGACTTTATCTTTGATTTCAAACTCGATTTTTGATTAATTGAAAGCATAGAGATAAAAAATAATTGCACTGCTCAAATATATTCGCTGGATAACACTAGAAAATACAAACAAATATTAATTGTCCTCGCTTGTGCAAGTTCCTCATTTTACTGCGAGCCGTATCTTAGCGCAGTGAAACAGCTTCTACAGAAACATCTTGTGGCAAGCAGTCATTAATAATCAATTATAATTATTTTGTAGTACCATTTTATTAAAAAAAGGTTATTATTAAAAAATATATATTATTAAATTTTATAACAATGAAATTCTAATGATTATCTGTAACAATGTCAAATGTTGTCTTCTAAATTGTTTGATAGTTTTCCAAAGCTTATTTTAAAAGCTAATTTTTTAAATATAGTCAAATATATAAATTAGTATTTGTACTGAACCACCAGAAGTATGAAGTAGGTGTAAATCAATGATTGGTAAAATATCAGTTTTTAAGGTAATGAATATATAAAAATTTAAATAAAACAAAACTAATATGTGCGGCCAACTATGAAACTCGGAAATTATATTTTCGTTAATGATAGTTGTTATTATAGTGGTTTATATCACTAAACACTAAAATAGTTATTTTACAGATATCTAATAGGCATCACGGTTAGTTAATGTAATAGTGAATAAGCAATTCGAGAATATGATTGCGGTCGAACAATGAATTGTTAACTATTTTTCCAATAACAAATATCAAACTCGTAAATGTTAGAAATTAATATCAAAACTTTAACGTTTAATTGAGTATTACGTATTATATTAAATGCGGTAATAGAATTCAATATTTTATAGTATAAGCTGCTGCCTTTTTACTGAATCAAGATTAAACCTAGACCTTAATAAAGTAAAATGAATTTTATCTTTTTTAAAGGCAAAAATACATTATTTGTTTTATTTTGAAGAATTTTATACGTATTTCTATTTTCTAGAATTTTATATTTACTAGACATACAAAATACCCAACTCTTTCTTCCTTAAACCTTTCTTTGCCAAGTTATTTTATAATAATATTAAACTAATTTCATATAACTAATTTATTTTTCCCTGTTATTCTCGTTATGTATTATTGTAAATTTTGTTACAAACTGAAAAATCAGACAACATCCATCATTTTCATCAACAACTGATTATCTATTTTTCTTCAAAACAAGTCTGGAACGCACACTTTTTAACAGATGACATATTTCAAAAGCTCTTAATCTAAAATAAATGACATTTATAGATATTATTACACTTCCCATAATCTGAAATCATACCAATCATTCTACAAACTTGCCTTTCTTCTACACCCAATTCACAATGAAGTTCTTATCAACTCTAGTTTACCTAAACATTTGAATAGTCCAAGGCAAATATTAATTATCTAACGTATGCTCACTTCAAAATGAGGCGAGATCATTACGACAAGTAGTGCATGACTGCAGATATCATTAGTTAAACACTGATACCAATATCAGGTCTAACCAATCACACTGTCCCTAATATTTATTTATTTATTTATTTATTTATTTATTTATTTATTTATTTATTTATTTATTTATTTATTTATTTATTTATTTATTTATTTATTTATTTATTTATTTATTTATTTATTTATTTATTTATTTATTTATTTATTTATTTATTTATTTATTTATTTATTTATTTATTTATTTATTTATTTATTTATTTATTTATTTATTTATTTATTTTTATAACAATTGATCGTTACGACATGTAGAACATGACCAGAGATATCATTAGTCAAACACTGATACCAATATCATGTCTAACCAACCACACTTGCCCTAATACTTGTTATTCCATCATTACCAAGAGAGCATCACTACATCTAAATATTATTTAAGCGCCTTGTCACGAGACAATGTTTTACACACTGGAAACTTAATTACAGCTGATTAATCACTCCTAATACACTAAATGGACGTCACACGTACGCATTTCCGTCCCAAAACCAGCGAGTTACTCGCAGCAAGGGCTGGGTCTGGACAATAATTCATAATTAGCAACTTGGAGGGTGCTAAAATAAAAGAAACTCTCACACCCTGATGATAACTAAGCGAGGCAGCAGTGCATGAAGTTAAGCATTAAGAGTAGAGCATCACCTCCACCCCCCCCCCCCCTACCTTTCCAGGAATCACCATTTTTCAGGCGAGAACGAACCGGTTAAAAGCGGTCCACTCTGGATGATAAATCACGTGGTCTTTCCCCCTGTTGTTGTTTTCCTGGAAATGCGGAAAAATTGTTATTTTCCCTTTTGTTGTTTTGGACCGGAAGGTGCAAGAAAAGCAGTGTTACAGGCTTATCAATCACGGCCGTTTTAGGCTGGGAGGTAATTTTTAACGTGGATTCCGTTGATGATGTTAAAATAGCCTTAGTGTAAGTGGCTTATGGGGTGCTTATTTTTCTGAGGTGGTTAATACTAAAGGATATTATTAATGCCACTTAAGAATTTGATAAATTTTGATGAGGAATTTAGGACAAAAAGTGGGAGACAGGTTATTACTAAGGATGATTATTAAGTTCACAAAGAGTGAGTTGTTTTCTAAGGAAAAAATAGGTTGTTTGCTTTCATTTACATCAACGGCAGTCATGTTTAGTTCAGGCAAAAATAAACAAACACGTGTTGGTATGAATATAACAAGTTACTTGAAACATTTCTTTAGATAAAGATGACGGAGAACATTTTTTAATAAATTACTTTTGTTTAAAAACTTTATAACATCCTATATTAATAGCAAAAGCACAGAAATGTTAAGGACCTAATCTATTTCAGCTGTTGTCCATGGATGAAAATAAATGTATATCATTGTTACTTGCTCATGATAATTAGTACTAGAAAATCTTCTATTTCTCATTTTAAAACTTACACATTAATTAGCTAATGAAATATTATTTTAAAATAATTTATAACTTTAAGAAAGTTAATTTTTTTTTTTTGTACAAAGTTTTGTTTCAAAAGAAGATTTTACGGAAAAAATGTTGCATAAAAAGTAAAATTCAAAAGATGTGTTCAGTTTCGTTTCTTGAATTAGTAATAATATAAAGTAGTGTGGTCATTGATTTGACTTTTTTATTGCTTTGTATTTTAAGTACAACTCTACATTAATAACTCATTGATTAAACTAAGTAAGAAACAAAAATAAGTTTGATATAATTAAATTGCTGTGGCTCATTCATTTAAATTTTAACTTTTCTTCCCCCCCTCCCCTCTAAAAAAAAACACTCGTAGAAAATATTGCCTCTACCAATCAGTTTACTACCTCCATGAGACAAATGACATCCAACGTTTTCAATAGATGGCGCTGAGCGGAAATGACAAGGTCTTCACGTCACGCGTCACGGGACTAATGACGTCATTTATCACGAAGTGTTTCAACACTCGGCTAATGGTGTTTTTTGTTGCGTTGTTTGTTTCTTTCTTTTTTTGATAAAGTGAGGAGGGTCAGTGAAAATAACATTACCCCAAGTTATAAATGAAGCAAATGCAATAAGAACGAAATGAAAGTTCACAAAATAAATAACTTAACTACAACACTGTTTTATTATTTAAGCCGGCTTGTTTTCTAGAATTAAAAATCTGCAAACTTTTATAATATCCAAGAGAATGATTGTTTTTAGTTTGTAGGTGGTATGTGTAAAATATACAATGCAAATTACGTATTCAGTAATTTGTTTGAAATGGTTCCTAGACAAAATCTTTTTATTTATTTATTTATTTATTTATTTATTTATTTATTTATTTATTTATTTATTTATTTATTTATTTATTTATTTATTTATTTATTTATTTATTTATTTATTTATTTATTTATTTATTTATTTATTTATTTATTTAACAACTGATTCTAAACAATATTATTCAAACTTCAAACAACTTTTCTGTTAATTTTTTCCATCTAATGCATGTTTAAATAAAAAACTACATGCATTAAAAATCAAAACATATTTTAATATTGTTACTTGATGGTATACACCTACAAAATAATCACTGATACACTTATATGCATTCAAATAGCACCGGCCTTGAAAAGTTTAAGGAATCACGTTTGGTTTATAATAAGTTTTTTTTTGGTTTATAATAAGTTTTTTTTGGTTTATAATAAGTTTATTTTGGTTTATAATAAATTTTTTTGGTTTATAATAAGTTTTTGTTTGGTTTATGATAAAATTAACTATTGAAATTAAACTTTTCAATGCAAGATTATTTTCTGTTTTGGATTTTCTTGATTCAACGGGTACATTGGATGTCTTTCTGCACTATTAGAACGCAATATAATTTTCAAATTAACGAAGGTATTGAAGCCTTCCGGGTGAAGTTTTTCTAATTATTCCCCCTCAATAAGTCATCTAAAAAATCTCTTATCAGATTGCCGAAGAAGTAATTTCAGAAAACATTTGAGGGTAAATCTGACAACCCAATCAGACAACATAATTACTCATCAGTGAAAACACATGATTCTTAACTTCGTATAGGAAATGATACGGAGATCAATTATTGTAAAAATTTACTAAGAGTATTTTATATAATATAACCATTAAAAACAAGGTTTTTAAGAAATGCTTTATTTATGCATTTCCATTTTTTATGCGCAATTCGTAACTTATTGAGATTAGATCAAATTTTCAAAGTGTTTGGCAACTAAGAAGAAAACATACACTCCAAACCATCAAATAATATTCTTTTGCCCTTAAAATTTGATTGAATGCAATGTCACCTACAACATGTATATCTGCCATTTTTTATTTCGATGAGAAAATGGAGTGTGGTTTAATTTGTCTTTTTAAGTGGTTTATAGTAGCACGGGTACGAGAAGACTATTACTGACAACCTCCAAAACTTGATAGGATGCATGCTCATCGCCAAAGATCTATCTGGAAAGTTTCAGCTGGACGGAAAGTTGGTTAATCAGCCATCCACAGATTAGGGCACTAAACATACATGATTGAAGTTAATAAGGATTTAAAAAAATAATAATAATATATCTGAGAACTCACGCGTTTTGAAATAATTCCTAAGACTGTTTAGCAGTATTTTTTCTATTTAGTTTTAAGTCATTTTAAATTTTCTGTCATACATAATTTTTATTAAATTTTTTCATTTAAGATCACTTTATTTTGCTCTAATATATAGTGCTAGAAAATAAACGTGACAAAGAACAACCAAATTATTTTAACAACTAAGTACTTGAGTGCAATGAAAATTTTTATAGAATCAAAACAATGATATTTTCAAATATACCATTATACAAGAAAAAAATATTACGACAGATTAAGTTATTTTTTTAATTCAAAATATTTTTTTTTTCTAAACTGGAAAAAATAAGAGGCCTGATTTCATTTTTAAAGTTGTTCTCATTTTATTTAATTTCTGCCATACTTTATCGTTTTGCTGCGGATAATGTTTTAATAAATCATACTCGTACCACAGAAACATTTTCTGTTCACTGGAAATAGAGCAATATCTTTAATTTTAAAGAATGTACTTTAAATTCTTCTGTCAAAAGATGCAGATCTAACATTTTATGACACAAACTAAAAAAAATAACAAGAATAACGCTTTTTGGAAAAGCGATCGACAACATTCTGCACTGACTCTTCGACAAGCGAAAGATTTTTTTTAGGCGAGCAAATCCTAAAACAACTTTTAGGGTTGGATATAAAAAAAATTATTTTTTCATACGACACAAAATTTCACCTCGTTAGAGAACAGGATGATTTTAGGTACTACTGTCATGATCATTTTAATGAACCATTCTATTTCCAGAAACACCTGTTTGATGGTGGATTCTTGATAATTTTTGGCGGTTTCGTTATCGAAGAAACAGTAGCAATTACTTTTATAAAAATACAGATACCAAGACATGCTTGCAGAAAATTAATTAACGGGAAGGTCTTTTATAACGTTTAGAGAGTGCTTATATTTCAGAAGGACAATGCCTCTATACAAAATTCGAGATTTACAAAATAATGACTTCAAGCGAAAGGCGTCCAATGTCTTCAATGACCAACGAGAAGCTATGACCTGAATCTAACAGAATATTAAAAGAACATTCTAGTGAAGAAATTGATGGAGGTGGTAAAACTTAGGTTGTCTAAGATAACCATAAAATTAACATTAAAAAGAGCTAAAATTATACTTTTAATTTTTTTTTCATATATTCAATGACATCGAAAATTATTAAAGTAATTGAAGAAAGGTAAACGTTTGGTTTATTAGCAATTTTTTATTAACTTCTTATGTGACCTTTCTATTTTTTCTAGCATTCTATATGTATAAAAACGAAAAGGAGTGTTCACAATTGAAAAAGATTGAGTTTTGTAATATTTTTATTGTTATTTTTTTTGGAAATAATTTTTTTTTTATTGTATTTATTTTTGTATAAAAATCAAACATACTATTGCATAAATAATGAAGGCTTTCTGTTGAATTTAAGTATAATGCATTTACAAACAAGCAATCGATACAAACCTTGAAAGTATAAATTTAAGATTAGTTACTCAATACGAATCGCATATTTAAAACATTTTAGTTTTATTTACTTATGAAGTGTTTTTTCCAAAATAATTGGCTTTGACAAATAAAATACAATTTGTTTCGTAAAAGTCGAAAAACGTTTGAAGCAAAACAGCATTCACTCAATTTTAGATCAGCATTATAAGTATTTGGTAAACAAATGTTCTTTTAGCGTTATCTCATTTATTTTCTTTTATATCACTCATCATGGGTATTATCATTGTCGGTGAAACAATATTTTTTATTTTTTATTCTCTCGGTAATTTTAACTGGAATACTAAAATTAGAAATCTTTAGAAGACGTAAATAAGGTCACAATATCTTGTCTCATTTAGTGTTGTTTTTCCATGTTACATAAAATAGAATTTAAAACTTCAGTTTATGTCTCATTTAAATATCGTCTGCAAAAATTCGAATGCCATTTTCAATGCTTAAATGTTGTGAAACAAAAATGCATACATTTTGGACGATAAATAATACGCAAACAAATATATTCAACAAGTCATTAATTATGCAGAAGTGTTTTTTCTTTTTGAAAGAACATTATTTTTCTTTATTTCATTTGAAATTCAAAATAACTAAAGTGACAAATATTCTGTTATGTTCAGCTGAGAGTTTGATTTAAATAATTGGAGATTTTGAAATGAATACGTTAAAAATATTACTTTTAAATTTCTGTTTAGGACAATCGCTGTTTATTCTAGAATATATTTGATGGGTAAGTAAATTTAATCAATTATTTCAAAGAATATAAATATCTTTGATAATGCTCTTACTGTAAGAATGCTTTTACTGTAAAGTTAAATACAACAGCAAATGTTGTAACTCTGAATAAAGTTATAAATTATATGTTCCTAAAAAAAATATTAACGCTTAAAAGTACAAGTTATTTAAAAACTTTTCAGCTTAATAGAAAATTTCTTATAATTGCGTTTCTAGATAAACAGCGCCGACCAAACGTTATAGTGGTTAGCGTGCTAGCTTCTAGACCGTGAGGTTGCTTGTTCGAGTCCCTTGTTAGGCATGGGTGTTTGTAAATGTATGTTGGCTTGTCTAATGACGAATATTTCGGCGCATTATAGCCCTCGTGTTGCTGACGGCGCCAGATAATCTGAAAACAGCCAACCAAACTAGATAAACAGTAAAAACGTTAAACAAATTGCATTTGTATCATTGGAATGAGATAAAGTGCAAACATATATTAAACTTTCAAACTATCTTAATGATCGTGTAAGCTTTTGAAAATGCATTAATACTATATTAAATATGGTATTTGTTTCGTTTTTTAAACCTTTATATTAACTTTGACTTTATTTGTGTGTGTTTGTATGTGGTGGACAAATATTCGGTGGTCTCATTTACCCACTTTCCATCATCCACTACAACTGAAACTTTGCAGATAGAGAGGTTTTCGATTGGCAATGCTTTCTATCAAGTTTTAGAAGGGGAAAAAGTTGGTCACAATTTCACATTCAGTCTCTGTGGTATTGTGAATAACTTTTCTGGACTCCCAAAGTTTATTGACAGCATCAAAAAGCAGCTTATCTGCTAAAGTCGATGAAAGTTTTCTTCGCAGTGGTCAGACACTATAAAATCTCTTTTTGAACACTCAAATTCTCTTCAAAAGGTTTCCATTTCACATAAACATTGGTAATGTATATAAAGAACTGGAAATAAAAAAACTTTTTAGGGGATGTCAAAATTTACTTTATTACTATTATTAAACAACTAACAACTGAACCGAATTAAAATCGGCCACACTCGTTTTACCTATGTGCACCTTCTGCTGGCAGAAGCCCCCCCCCCCCCCACACATGCAGCTCCTGTGGTGTTGCTTTTACTGTTTTACACATTTTGTCAGATTGTCCTATTTATAATTCAATAAGTCTTCGACTTTTTGATTCAGCTCATCTATCATTGTCAACTCTTTTAAATTCATCTCCTAATTGTAATCTTTTAAATATTTATTAGAAATCGGGTTTTATAATCTTATATAAGAACTGTAACTATTTTCCTAGCAATTTAATTGTTTTTTTTTTTTTTTTATAATAACATCTCTCTGTGGAAGTTTTTAAATTATAGATACCATATGAATGTGTTATAAATTAGAACTCTTTTATTGGGTAAAACCAACCTTGTTCGGTGCAGTATGGCCCTCGCGTTGCCCTTGCGCCAGTAAACCAGAATAAACCAACCAACCTTAACCGAATTAAGGCCGATAAAACGGTATAGTGGTTAGCGTGCTAGCCTCTAGACCACGAGGTTGCGGGTTCGAGTCCCGTGTAAGGTATGGGTCTTTGTAAATGCATGTTGGCTTGTCAAATGACGAATGTTTCGATGCATTATAGCCCTCGTGTTAATGACGGCGCCAGATAATCTGAAAACAACCAACCAACCAACCAAAATTTAACCGAATTAAAGCCATTTGCAATAGTACCTACAACAAGAATAAACTACCCCTTGATCTTTTCGAAACTTTAAATAGCAACCAATTTTTTATACACTTTATTAAGTTGGTTGGCTGGTTGTTTTCAGATTATCTGGCGCAGTCAGCAACACGAGGGCTAAAATGCGCCAAAACATTCTTCATTAGATAAGCCAACATACATTTACAAACAACCATGCCTAACACGGGAATCGAACCAGCAACATTGCGGTCTATAAGCTAGCACGCTAACCACAATACCGTTTGGTCGGCTACACTTTATTAAGAATTACATTTCTGTTAAACATTCGGATGTGATGCAATACTTTTCTTCATCGTACTCACAATTTTCACACGCGCACATAAGCTAATTTTATATGCATAAAGTACGTTTTCTGGTCTTTTCTGCACTTTGATTTCAAAAGTTTTATTTTGTTCTTATTATTTGGTTCTTGATTTATTTATTGTTCTTTCTTTCTTAATACCCTTTATAAAAGCGCTTTCGGGTTAATATATATATTTGAAACTACAAAACTACAATATTTAATGTAAGCATAAAATTATTCTATTATTTCTTAAAGAAGTCCTATAAAAAATTAATTTAATGCATTTTTTTCGTAGAAAATAAGTCGTATCTTAAAAACTTATTAGAATAAAAAAAAAATTAAACAAGATATTATAAATTTGTAAATATCCACTTTAATTTAGATATCCACATCTAGACTAGAAGACAATCTGATTTGAGCTCATTTAATGCTTTACAGTCATAGGGGATCCTACAGCATTCTCAGTGAGATCACTTCATCCTGTCCTCTAGTATAATGTTTTTTTTTTTTTTTTTTTTTTTTTTTTTTTTTTTTACACAGAATTAATTGCTCATAAATATAGAAATATTTAAGACTATAGAAACTAAAAAAGTTTAAACGCAAAAAACTTTACTTGTAAGAAATATTAATCTTGATTTTGTTAATGATTTGTAAGCTTAAAAATAACTTATCATTAAAATTAATTGGGTTATATTTGGATTAAAAAAAAAATACAATAGGACAACCTTAAGTTAATCTCAGATTTTTTATAAGTTATATCGTTAAAAATTAAGATATAAGTTTATATCTTAATGATGTCCAATAGTAAGATTATTTTTAAGCAACTTTTATTTTCCCTATATCTCTCACCGCTAGATTTATTTACAAGTTAACGTCGTTGTAATAAAAGTATACGGCTTTGGAAGTTTCATGGACATGTATTTTTATATTTAAAAAAAAAATGTAATGAAGACACGTATTTAATACTTGAAGTTTGCATTAATGGCCGAGATCTAAAAAGTAACTCTTAGTATTGATTTTATATGCAAAGTAAATATCACTTTGTATTAAATATATCATTGAATATAAGTTGTTTATGAATTGCCGGAAGTTTACTTTTATAAAACAACAGTCATGTACAAGCACAAACGCCGTTTTTGGGAAATAGTAAAGCGTCTAGAGGGAAAAAAACTGCACTTCGTAAAACAAGTCTATAATTTTGCACATAGATAGAATATGTCATTTTGATCATTTTAAGAAATTTAGCCACTCAGATTTAACATCCGGTCGAGTGTTTATAGTAATTCAAAGTTAAGCATAAGATGTTCGTTTTTATCAATAATAATAGTTATATGTGAGGTCAAAAACTCATGAACTCTATAGACATGTGTAATATGTTAAATTTTTAGGCTTTGATGAAAGATTAAAAAAAAAAAAAGAAAGTGGTAAACAAAGTTCAAGGGAAGTGATTTGCATTTCGACCGGAAGTCAATCTATAAAAACATAAACTGCAACCAACTGTGTAAACTACCATGTATGAAACATGTGCTATCAATAAAAAGGAAAATTCGGTGATGCTTTATGATGAACTAAAATTAAAAAGCGACTTGCGACATCCGGCCGAGATTTGAGACATTTTTATAGCTAGACCTAAGAATGCGCTTCTTTAAATTTTACCATCTTCATATGAAGAATCACATTGAAAAATTATGAATGGATATAAAATTTCAGCTGGAAGTGACTGAAATTCCGACCGGAAGTGCAGTTACAAGGCACTTCGAACTTATACACTGCGTGAAAAAAGTAGAAGGACACATGATTTTTTTTTATAAATAAAAAACACTGATTTTTTCCATAACAATTTAATGAGTAACACTTTAAATTACTAATTGCAAACAGATAACTGTATCTGAAAATTGAAACAAAAAAATACAGGTCAAGTACAGCAATAAATCAGTTTTGACTTCATCATACTCTGTGAAAAAAGTAGAAGGACACTTCTAAATAATGCAAATAAAAGTCTTATTAATAGGGAATTCTTCCACAATTGGCTTTGATTACTTCAAAAATTCGATTTAGCATCGAATCATATAAATTTTGAATTTCTGTTTGGCAGAAATTGTCCCATACATAATTCAAAGTTCTCCGAAGCTCAACTATAGATTCAAACTGCTTGCCTTCCGCGTAAACGCGACGAACAATCATTGCCCATATGTTCTCTACAATGTTGAGGTCCGAGCTTTTAGCAGGCCATGGCAAAACCCGAACATTATTTGCTGCAAACCAATTTTTAACCCCATTAGCTGTGTGAATTGATGCTCCGTCCTGTTGAAAAATCCAGTCATTTCCGCCTAGCTCAACGACGTAGGGAAGGAGATCTGAATTCAAGACTTGGATATAATCTGCGTGTTTTTGCCACTCAGGAACACTAGGCTTGTTCTTCCTCCGTACCCGACTGCCAACCAAACCATTAAACTCCCTCCGCCCATCTGTCGGGTAGAATAAGTCTTTTCTTCAGTACCGAGTCAGTGCCAATAGTATTTGTAGCCATCTGGACCGTCTAAATTAAATCTTTTCTCATCAGAAAATATAACGGAGGTCCACTCTGACGTCCAGGACATGTGGTTTTTAGCCCAGTGCAGTCGGTGTTCAATGTGCCTTTCATTCCATTTGGGATTGGGGCATCCTTTTTCGGAATACGAAAATTTCGGACCTTTTTATGTAGTTGTAGACAGTTCTTCTTGAAACGTGTGTGATGCCTGCATTATTTTGAGCTTTGGCAATACTTCCATCCGATTTTTTTAGTTCCCGAATGATTTTTCTTTGATCGCGTTGCGTCAGTTTTTTAGGTCTGCCAGTCTTCTTTTTGGTTCAATGACTACTAGGATTTCTTATATAGTTTGAAACAGTATTTGGACTAATATGTAGCTGGCGTGCAATCTCTCTCACACCTTTGCCATCGTTTTTGTAGGCATAAATTTGGCCTTTTTCAAACTCACTTAAAGGTTTCCCTTTAGGCATTCTAAAAAGATGAAAACGACAGATTTTCAATAAAATAGTATGTTTTTCTTAACAAAAACAGTTAAAAAGAATGAAACACCTACCTTTGAGGTTTACAATATTCCAAAATAAATTATTTTAGCACGTGTCCTTCTACTTTTTTCACACACCAAAAATCGTTAAGTACTGTTTTCCTTAAATTTTACTAGTAGTAGATAAAATTTAATCATTTATAAAAAAGAAAAAATAGCCAAACTACATAAAAAAAGAAATTTAGTTCAGGAGGATCGAAATACAAAGCATAAATTACAAAATATGACTGTCCTTCTACTTTTTTCCCGTAGTGTACTGCTCATATACCAATACATATATATTTCACGGGGATATCGTCACAGATAGTTGAGAGGACTTCAATTGATATTTCAAAAAAAGTAAAGAAAGTTATGTTGAGTATAAAATTGTAAATTTCACCCGAATGACTGAAATTCTGACCGGTAGTCTACTCATACGAATTTTTTTCAATGTAATTCATATATGATCAGAATATAAATCTAACTAGGTGACATTCTCTCAAATATGGGTAAAGGCAGGACATTATTTTCAAGGGGATGCACATAGCACTCTCTTGGGGGGGGGGGGGGTAGAAGGGTCACGGAAGTTGAAAGTTTTTTTTTATTGGTAATTCTTTCAGATATTTAATTGTATTTTAGACTTGATTTGGATTTATTTATAAACTGTCTGGAAAATCTTTTTTTTTTTTTTTTTTTTTTTTTTTACACTCATGAATCAATCCCTATTGAAATTCATACATGTATAAACGTAATGCAATGGTGATCCAGGATTTGCACTTATTCTTCGCAGATTTACGTTTATGTGACTAAACAGTTAGTATATACAATTTATTTTTCAACTTAAGAGACAAAATTGTATAAAATGTCATTTTAGTTACTCTTAACATATTTTTGACAAAACAAAAATCAAATTTTATTTAAGAAAGAATAAGGCTTTCATCCTCTACTTAGTTTTATTATCAATACAAGAGTGTGGATGATGGGAACTCGACGACGTTTGCGATCCATGATGGTCATTACAATGACCATCGTAGAACGCAACTGTCGTCAATTACCAACAAAACAAAGTGAGCTTCCCGATAAATGACTTTATGTTATGCAAATGCAAAAAGGACTGTCAGGAGCTTTAATTGCAAGATAAACAATATAAAAAGCAATTTTAAGTGTTTGTTTTTACAAGGCAGAATGCCATACATGAGAACTCAAAACATGCGTAGAAAATTTTTCTTAATGGTTTCTTCATGTGCAATGCAATTTTGAACAATAATTTATACCCAAATGACCATAAAAAAAATTCTAAGTAGGTAATCGTTGAATTAAACGTTATAATTCATTTTTATTACAATTTTGTAGCTGATAAAGTATGTTCAAAAGCAGTTCACCGGAAAAGACTTAAGGCCTCAATTTCATGCTCTTCATGTAAATAGTTATCTTTGAATTCCACCATCAATGTAAAAAAAATCATTCGCAACTGCTTAGATTCTGAGGGTAAACTCGTGTGAACACTGCTTTGACGGTGGAAGGGAGTGCACTTGCAATCCCTTGGAAACTGAAAATCAAATTAAAGTGAAGAAATTTGGTATTAAACTATACAAACCAACCAACCATCTTTATTTTTTCTGAAATATATACATATATGTATTGGTATATGGTCAGTATCAGTTCCTTATATGTAGACTTCCAGTCGGAATTTAAGTCACTTCCGGTTGCAAATTTCCATTTTACATCCAGCATATCCATCCTTATAATTTGATGGAACATCATGTTGTAATAATAACTTTTAATTTTATCTCTTTATATGAAGGTGGTAATTTTTAAAGAAGAGCAATTTTTTGTCTAATTTTGAAGAAGTCTAAAACCTTGACGGGAAGTAGCTTTTAAATTTTAGTTCATCATAAAAAATCAACGAAATTAATTTTTTATTGATAGCATATGTTTCGTACATGTAGTTGAAGCTGTTGGATGTAATTTAAGTTGTTATAAATTTGCTTCTGGTTAAAATGCGAATAACTTCCAGTTGAAATTGTGTTTACCATTTTTTAAATATTTTATCCAAGCCTAATAATTTAACATATTACACTTGTCTATTGAATTCATGGTTTTGGCTGTTACCCCACATATAGCTATTTTTGTTAATTAAAATGAAAAGTTTGTGCCTAACTTTGAACTAGTAAATAAACTTGACCGTAATTTAAATCTGAGTGGATCCACATCTTAAAATGATAAGAATTACATATTTTATCAATGTACAAGATTGCAGACTTGTTTCATAAAATGCATCTTCTTCCCCCTAGCCGCGCTACTATTGGTATAAGGGCAGTATCGTTTCCTCATAATCATACTTCCTTATATTGGAGTTTAAATCGATGTTATGTAACCAAATATGTTTCAGAATTTAGATCAAAAGAGTCGTTGAAATCGGCTACATAGCGGTATTTCTTTCTTTTTCTTTTTCTTTTTCTTCTTCTCCTTTCTTAAAAAAGTACCTCACATGTGGCCGGCATTTTTTTGTCAATGTTACCAAGAATGATATTCAACTAATTAAAAAAATATTCCTAAATGATTTGCGCTTTGTGTCAGGAACTGATTTAACACCTGTTTAAGTAGCCTTTAAGTTACAGTTACAACCTAAATACTTTAAAATTAACCTTTAACTGCTGTGATTGGGTGGTTTAATCTTTTTGGCGCAAGGGCAACACGTGGTTCATACTGCTCTAAAAAATAAGTAATACTATGTATAAATAAGTAGTACTAAATAAGTAATTAAATATGTTCTCCAATTATTCACTTTAAAACCAATTATGCGTAAATAGCTGAAATAAAATTGCGCAACTCTTCCTAATTTGATATAGAAGTAAAATGGAAACATTTAGACCCAACTCGTTTATCTTATGCAAATATATTTTGAGAGTGAATAACAACTCAAAATATTTTCTTAGAGTAAATAAAGAAACATAATTAGAATCTAAAAGTAAACTAATTATACACTGGTGAAATAATTAAATTCTTGAACAGTTGAATACGAAAAGTTAAGAAAATAATGTCACATTAAAAAAAAATGATACTTAAGCTAACGGAAAAGATAATATATTGATGTTTATGATCAGTAAACTCTGATATTAAACTGGGAAGACGAAAGAAACATTTTAAGCAACATTTGAATTTGAATAAGAATTTAGTTTAGTGAAGTCTCGGTTCATGAATAACAAAGCAGCCCCCTTGTTTATACGATAAGAATGTATTTTTCTTTACCAGCCAATATCTTAAAGAAAGTAACACCTTCAGGTTATTTTTTGGCATCGTTAATATGTATGGCTCTCTTTATCAAAAGAATAAAGGAAGAAAAATACATATTTCATTAAGAGTGAGATTCTTTTGTTTCAAAAGGAAAATCCTGCTTTTGATATTTAGTGTGTTATGTGTAAAAGCTTATCATCTGGTTTATGGTATGCTATGTCAATAATTATGATTACAAAGAGGATAAGTACAAACAAAATATATTACTGTGCTGTAGGTATTTTGCTTTTAAATCTTGTTTTGATTATTGCGAAAAAGTAATTTAATACAAATAAAACGTATAAGATTTAAAGTTTTTAAGTGGAAGAACAACTTTTAAAACATATTTTGTGCTTTTATTTATAAATACAATTAATGAAAACTTTAAATTAATAACGTAACAAAATAATATTGTTTTAGTACAAAGTTTAAAAATAAAAATAAAGATTTCATTGTCATTTCAAGATATTCGAGTTCTTACAATGTCGTACTTGGAGAAATTGTACAAATAATTTAGCATTCAAATACATTATAAATTGAAACAACTTTCTGAATTTTTGATACATATGAATGTTGATAATTTCTAATAATAATTATGTTTATTTTTATTGTTTAAATAATATTTAGAAAAAAATTTTTACGTTGTTTATTCGAAGTAAATTCATATCCTGAATTCAAAGGAATTGGTGACATTTATTTGACTGATTTATGTTCATTAAAATTTATTTTAATTGTTGCATTTTCGTTTATATTTTAAATTTAGTTGTTTTGTTTATATATTTAATTAAATTTTGTATACATTGCTATTTTTGCACTTGGAACCAATAGTTTAAGCACTGGTTCTGTTTTATTTGAACTACATTTTTGATAAGTTTAGTTTATTTAGATCTATCGGCACCAGATATATTTATTAGAATTTCTCTTTTTAAGGGAGACCCGTAAGCAAAAACATGAATTTTTTTATATTTATAAAACATATATTTTTAAACAATCATTAATATAATTTTTTGATTTTTAAATTTAATATTTTGGATATTTTTGTTTTTTAGCGTGTTTTGGCCGAAATATACGCTTTTTAAACAGACTATTCCTCCTGCAATTTTAAATATTTTTATTAATTTCCAGACTAATTAATTAAATTAAAGTATACTTTAAAGATGTAATGAGAGTTTTTTTTTTTTTTTTTTTTTTTTTTTTTTAATTATATTGACATGTGATTTTAAAAAGATGTTTTATGTTTTTCACAAGAAATTTCTATAATTTTCACAAAATAGTTCCTATTTTTAAAAAAAAATTCAATACAATTTACTAAAAAATCTCTCCCTACATTCATAAAACAGATATTCAAGATATTAAAAATATAAACAGTTTAAATCTAAGTAAATTTTTCCAATGCCTTAGCACTTTAAACACAGTCAAAAATTTGCAATTATAGATTTCGAGAAAAACGAACTTACAAATAAAAACTTGTATACAACTATATAGTAGATCGGTATGTAAAAGTTTAAAAATTGAATTTTCGCAGTTCTCTAAAAGATTGAAATTTCTCCCATGTTTTCTTGAATATATATAGCATAATTGTATGCAATAAAATAAAAAAAAAATAAAAAAATAAAAAAATTCCAAATATTTTTCTATATTTGGGGTACGGGTCTCCCTTAACAAAAAAATCGCTAATACATTGATCCTTTGATTCAATTACGTAACAAATGTAATATAAATTACAAACAAACTTCCATTTTTAATTTAAATTTCCTACATTTGATAACTTTTCTATTTCTCAGTTCTAGATATATACCTCTCTCTTTCTTTACACAATACGAAACCACAAATACCCAATTTACTGAATGGTCAGGATATCAAGACAGAAGGATCTTCTAATCCTCCAACTCAAGTCTGGAATCCAAAGAGAAAGCCTTGAAATCAAAGACATTTCTTGGAAGAAAACTAAAAGGATCCCAGAAATGAACCGACGTCAGAAGATCCCTTTGCCCCTGGGTTTTCATCCAAAGATCCCTGGGACATTGCTCCGACAGAGGATTATGTCATCTTAACCCCGAATAAAACCGGATTTGGAGAGGGTGCCCTCTCTCCATCCTCTTCGAGACATTTTCTTGCTCCAGAGAATGCTTAGGGAGGCATCTTCTTGCTTCAGTGGATGTTCGGTGGAAAAGGAAATGTCGGAAAGGAGGTTTCGTATTTAAGAATGTTGCAGTGAAAAGACACTAATAGAAGTTAGATATTTATGTGGATATTATTTATGGTAGTTTATTCTGTTTTTATTATTCATAAAACAGTATTTTTTGAGCTGTTGAAAATCACCCACTTGTATATATTATCTGAATTACATCGGAAGTCATTTTTATTTTTGGTTTGTAAATATATATATATATATATATATATATATATATATATATATATATATATATATATATATATATATATATATATATATATATATATATATATATATATATATATATATATATATATATATATATATATATATATATATATATATATATATATATGATATATATATATATGATATATATATATATATATATATGCGGAAAAGTGATATATATATATATATATATATATATATGCGGAAAAGTGATATATATATATATATATATATATATATATATATATATATATATATATATATATATATATATATATATATATATATATATATATATATATATATATGAGAATTGTGTTAGCAGTATGTTGTTCAATATTGTCATTTATTAGAATAGATAATAATGTTTTATTCTTAACTATTAAAACAATTCTTTTAAATTTTCTAAATTTCTTAATACCAAAATTTGTTTGACACTATTACAAATGTACAAACATTTTATGTATAGTAATTTTAAATGATTTGTTCGTAATTGCTATTAATACTTTTAGATTTTGCTGCAAATATTACCTCATCTTAACCCTTATAAATGCGGAAAAGTGAAAACTCAAAGACCTGAAAATATTAATATTTTTAGTTTATTTTTTGTTCAATAATTGTTTCGCTTTGAGCATATAAAAACTTTAGTAGAATGGATTAACTTTGTTATTTTTCATAAATCCATCTTCAGAAAGTACTTCAAACAAAGCTTTTGATAATACAATTTGCGTTTAAAAAGTTCGGTGAATTAATTTAATGGATATAATACATGGTTTATTATATTTAATAAGCACATGTCATACAGGATTACTTTTAAGACAATTTTCTGTACACTACTTACAATTAATTAAAAAGATTTACTTCAAATTTTTTAAAGGAACCATGATTAAACCATAAAAGTTCCTTCGGCTATTGAAAATGTTTTTAAGGAAACCTTTCACCATTTCACTTTTTACCAATATCCTTGACTCATTAGTGAGTGTACATTTTCTAATGAATTTTCCAATTTTTTAAAAAGAAACTTTCGATAAAAATACTTTTGTGTTTTGATAGGAAAGATAAGTATTAGAAAAAAATCATAACTGGGATTGAAATGAAAGACAGTATTTTTTCAGAAAACAATTTAGCAAAATGTAATTAATTGGAATGGGATGTTTATATTTATGTATTTACCTAAAATAACATGGTGGTAATTATTAACGTAACACATATTTTGTGCATACAACAAAAGGATAACTTATGACTCTGTTCAAATGTATGTAAAACTATACTTTGTTAAGCTGCATTTAATAATCTCAGTTTGTTGTTTTTTACTTTAAAAATAAAATTTAAATTACAAATGCATAGTAAATATTATGAATTCATAAGTAGTTTAAAGTTACTACAACTAAGAAAAATGCATGTTTAAGATTTATTTTACCATAAGGCACAATGAAAATATGAAACAATCTACAGTTGTATAACAATTCACCACAATACTTGAAACCAATTTTCAGCTGCATAAGATAGCTTACAAATAGTTAAAAAAAACTAAACAGATTGCTCACAATGTATTTGTACTTATGAAACTCTAAATATTAAATGATAGATTATAAAATAAAAAGCATAAAAGTTATTTTACTTTTCCCATTAATAATCATTTTAATTATAATAAATGTGGGTCGCAGAAACTCTAATAGTATAACTGCATTGCCTTGTGACCGTTCTTTTGAGGGTAGATTGCTGAAATGACAGCAATTCACAAAAAATCAACCAATTAAGCTTGAACCATTTTCAGACAGAATGAGACAGATATCAAATAAGACAGCAAGGGCCAATTATTGAAAATACATAAACACCCCTTAATTAATACTACAGAGTATGACCAAACCCTGAAATAGCTCAGTCTTTTAAAGGCCTCTTTAAAAGGAAACATACACCACTCTTTCCAGATACAATCCGAACTCTAATATTGTCACTTTGAATTAAAGTACTTAAACTATTTGAAGCTATTGATAAAAACTCAATGATCCCCTTCAAATCGTTTTCCCCCACTTATAAAATATTCCAAATCCAAAGCAGAACATGACAAATCTCTTGTATTCAGAAGCCTTCTCGAGTCCTTCTGAGATACTATTGAGCAAAAACCAATTAGCCGTGGACTCGATCCCCTGGATTCTATGGCACCAGCGGGGGTTTCTGAGGAACCGTATTAATTATGTTCGTTTTAATCAACTTTGTAAGAGACAGCCGTCGCAGGCAGAAGGGCTTGTCTTCTTCGTGAAAAAGAAGAGCGAGTATTTGTACCGAGGATATTGGCAACACCGACTTCCCCTTCTCCTATTGGCCGGTTTGAATGTGTCACCTGGAGTCGCGTTTGAAAGCCTAATGAAGCTGCAAATGCTTTGTTGGGTGTTTTAGAGCTTGTAAAAAGTGGAGTATGGAATTGAAAGTTGTTGGAATAGCTTAAGTTTAGGGTATTAGTGATTGGGGTATTGAATATAGTGATTTTTTTGTGTTAGGGAAAAGCGCTTAAAATAAGGCATGTTTAATGAGGTGATCTATGTAATTATTAACTAATATGCAATACGCCCTTATTTAACAAATTTATATGATATGAATTTGAATTGCTTGAATAGGTAGGTATATTTCGTATTTAGGTAATAGAATTGTTATTAGAAGTGCAATGAGACATAGTGAATTTTAATAATAGAAAACAATTTGTTCAAAATTCTTTATGAAAAGGATGTTAATGGAACTTGGTACCTTTCAAACTTTTTGTTTTATTCAAGACTTTAAGGGGACATGGGACACTGAAATCACCAAAAATGACGTTTTTTGTTTTCATTCTATAAAAATTGCTTATGCCACTAGCTTTAATTTAGCGTTTGAATTTTTGAAATCCGATGATTTTAAGTGGTAAAATCTTTATTTTAACTAACTATTTTAACGCATCGCACACTTGTTGGCAAAGGCTAAAAATGCGTTTTTCTCAGCTTCGCTTTTTCCCATTTTACTTATGTTCGAAAAGCTCCATGCGATTCATTTTTTGATAAATCCACCTAATTTTTTTGTATTAATAATTTTTAATGTACTATAAAGAAATTTACACATGCTTTTTTATGTCACATAATTTTTTATATTTTTTTTCATGTTGGGAATTTGAAGTATGTGCATTTTTTAATGAGAAATCACTGGCACCAAGTTTGAAATTTTATTTCTGTTCAACTATTGCACCTAAAGATAAAAGCATGTTTGAAAATGTTTATAATATATTGATAAACAACTTCAAATTTTTCTTTCATGTTCGTCAAAATATTGTGTCGCGAGGAGCATTTTGAAAAAAATTAAAATTTCGTGTTATTTTAATGCATTTTTCTCAATAATTTACTATCTCTTTTATATGATCTGCTCAAATTGTGTTGTTTTGTTTAAAGTCACATCTTCTATGTTTATGCCAAATTTTATTTAATTCTTGGCAAAACTAAAGAATTTTGGCAAAAGTGTCCTATGTCCCCTTAAAATTATAATTTTTACATATTGGGAAGTATTACTAAGTAAACGCTAAATTTTATTAATAAAAAAGTTCACATAGTGCTCTAAATTTTCAAAATTGTAAATTTTTTTTAAAAGTTCATCAAATTTCAAATTCTATCTTTTTTTTTAAATGTTTAATTTTTTTTCCTGATTTAAAAAAAAAAAAAAAATGTTCCTAGTAATATACTCTAACTTTATAGGTATCGGATTTAGAATAAGCAAAATAGTTTCCGAGAAAAACGATAATTACTGTACCTATAGGTAAACAAAGCGTAAAAAACGGGTATTTTTCAACATTTTAATTTGTTTAAAAAAAGTTTTTATTTTATTCAAAAATCCATGCTTATTTTTTTTATCAGATATTAAGAATGACACAAAAAAAAATCAAGTCATTTCACTTATATTTGCTGAAGTTTTAGCATTTTGTGTAAGGTGAGAATTTCCAAAAATCACGAATTGAGAAAAATGCTTTCAAAACATCGAAGGAGCTATTGCAGCAATTCTAAATACTCCATACACATATAGTTTTTCTGCAATTGCATTTATCGGATCAGCTCAAAAACTTGCGCGAATAAGTAGAAGTTTTCAAATCTTATAAACACTAAAAAAAAAAAAAAAAAATATTGATAGTTTTATTATTTTTTGTGAAAACAAGGAGTACCAAGTCCCTTTAAGGTTTTTTCTTTCTGATATTAATGAATTATTTTAATTTATTAAGGTATACATATACATTAGGAATCGCGAAATTTGACTCAAGTCTGTGTTTTTGTTTTTTGGTTTTAAATATTCCCGAATTCATTACCATTAAAATGATACCATTTTCTTTATAAGACTCAAATTACTTTTTAAATTACAGTAGGTTTTATGAACCGGTTTTGTATCCCGTTCATTAGTGTAGTAAACTTTAAACTCGTTTTCAGAAGAATTACATTTTGGCGTTATATGACTTTACACCAACGGTCATAACTTCATAATATATGGTCCGATTTACAAAATTCTAATTTTGTTTTGTAGACAATAGTTGTGAATGTGTTTTCTATGGAGAATCTAACATATATTACTATAAACACATTTTTTATGCATATTTTAATCTTAATTTTTTGTTAAAAACTATGTATTTTTTTAAACTTTTTATTTAAAAGCTTATAATTAAATAAATAGTGAAGCCAAATTCAAAATTCTCCATAGGATCATGCGTCAATATAATATCTCTTATTTGCAATAATAATAATACCTCTAAGTTAATTACAAGTTTATTTATGTATGTTCTAATAATGTCCTAATTAGTCCCTTTAATTGTAATCAGCTGATTAAAAATTGACGGGGAAAAAAAGTTTGTATAAAAAAATGCATCATTTTTAATTCTTATATACTGCTAAAAAGTTTGAAATTATAACCTAAAAATTAAAGAAAATCATCTCAATTGTATATGTATACCTTAATCATTTTTAATGCTTTTTAAAGATATATTTGTTTATAAATTTCCATTGTTTATAAGATTATAATAAAAATGATTTTTATTTTAAAATAATTTGTTCAATCAATAAAGTGCAATGAATTTATAATTATGCATACTTATACCCAAATTATTTCTTTTTGGAAAATAATTTTTGTTCTGTATTATTTGTACACTTGTTAGTTTTCTAGGCTAATAAATTATAAATGCTGACTGTGCAATGTGGTTTTTAAAGTTTCTGCTGTGAAATTAGAAGCAATAGAAAAGAATGTCACTTTTTATACTCTTGTGGAATACAAATGGTATATTGTATTATAATTCAGTTTATAAATTTGTAAATGTGAATAACTTGTATGTAAATGTGTTAACTTAGTCAAATTATAACAGAATAAATTTAATAATATACCTTCTTATGTGCTATTTTTCAAATATCCTTTTTTAATCTCATCATTTTAAATTAGTTTTTTTTTAGTATAGATTCTTATCATAAATGACAAGATTTCATTGCTATAATATATTAGTAAAGTGATACCATCTGTTCATAATTGTGAATTCAAACAAGCTGGATTGTGACATACATAATCACTAAAAAAGCTTCAATAAATATTATTTTACATCGAAAAGAGAAATTTGTAGCAGTCATTTTAAAATCAAGAAAAACTCTTGGAAGTGAGTGGTCTCTTTTGCCTGACGGTTAGAAGTTTTGTTGAAGTAGATTGGAAGATGTCTGACTTTAGAATATATTATGACTCATCTTGAAAATTCATTTATAAAAATAAAGTTATTTCACTTATTTTCTTCAAAGTACAGATACTACTTCTGCAGATTATTCTCATTAACTTTCTAGCACAATTACTTAATTCCCACTGCATGCGAAAAAAATGCTAACAAAGTATAAGTGTATGCAATACTTTTAAGTACCGCAGCAAAACGTGACAACATCCACTAGATGATTAAATTTAAATATTTTAAAAGATACAATGAGTCTTTATCCACTTCAAACCTCGTTCCTATTCATTTCCTTGGGGAGAAATGTTACATTACTTAATTTTAGTGTGTTATGACACTCCTAAACGTAATCTCAAAGGTATGCAGGCATTCAATGAGATCTTAATTCATACTCGCATTTGAATTGTTCGTTGATCGAGAGAGAATAGATTAAAATTGTGATTTTAGAGAATTGAGCATTCAACTTTAAAATGAAATTTTTAGAGGATTTATGTTATAGAAACAACAATATGCGCCCCTATTTACAACATTTGAACTACTTTAGGTGCATGAAGAATTGGAAACTTTGGTTGATAGAGTGGGAAGATTATGGGCATAAGTCTAATGAACATATCACAAATGTTCAAAAATCATACCAAAAGCTATTTTTTTATAACATACGGATTTAACCCTAGATAATATTTCCTGTATTTACAGTCAAACACCGTTAACGCGAATTTGATGGGGCCACTGAAATTGATCACGTTAAGCGAATTTCATGTTAAACGAATAAGTTAATGTTAAGTTTTAAGTACGAAGAACTGCTTTTATTCGCGTTATATGGGATTTCATAATAAGCGATTTCACGTTAACGGGATTTGACTATAATTGCAAATAGTGACGTATTTCTTTTGAAGTTATATTTTATTTTATATGTTGCAGCGATAATACAGGTTAGAAAAGGTGGCAACATCTGAATCAATCGGGAAATTTCGCTGCGTTTCCATCATTTGATTGGTTGACAGGATTTTTTCAAAAAAGTTCCCACGTGCTAATATAAATATGTATGGGGCTTAAAATCTTGGAGCAGTCGAATTTTTGACTCTGCTTTGAAAGGATCGGAGCTTTTGTTTACTTTCGTTGTGCCTCCAATATCACTCTATCTGAAGTTGTATGCGTCGAAGCTTGTGTTGAAGCTGGATAGTGAGTTTGCTGTTATTCGGAAAATTTTCGTAAGTCTTCGAAAGAAGAATAAATTATAGTTTTTATTTGGGTAAAAACTGCGCCATCATTTCTTCTGTGAACATTTCATAACAATATGTTGTAGCGGATGTGCGACGGCTGATATAACTGTAGTTGTTAGATCTGGTTTCAACATAACCATGATTGCAAAGCTTGAATGACTCCGTATAAATAATACATTTTCGTAAACGCACCATTTTTTCTGTTTGCAACTTTCAATGTTTTGTCATGCATTTTAAGTAAAGCATGTTTAAATTACTTACTACGTAAGTAATAATACGCAAAACCCCCAATTTAACTCATTTTTAAAGTATAAACTCATTTTAAAGTATCAAAAATCATTTTAACTCACTCATAAGTGCAATATCCATAAATTCCCAAATTAATTTGAATTTCCATTACTATATGCAGATAAAGTAATGGAATCTAATGCAATGTATTAGTTAATTGTATTAATTGTGATGCTATACACAAAATAAACATAAATCATTTACCCTCCACTTAAAAGTAATCCTCAGAGGATTTAAGTACTTGAATTTATTTGCCGGTATAATAAAAATAACTTAAAATATTGGATACTCAAGTTTTAGCAACATACAAAATACAAGACAGTAAATCCTAAGTGGTCTTTAGAAAGTTTAGATACTTGAAAAGTCTTACCGAAATTTTCTAGATAATGTATCTGCAGAATTGGCAATTATGACTGACGTTGTTGCACATGTAATCATATAAAAATGAATTTCAATAAAAATCACTTTATTGTGGTGTTAAAAGTAACAAATAATTTTTTATAAAATACAGATTGCAGATTACATTCGCTAAATCAATGATTTTATACTACTACATCATCGAAATGAGACTCAGCCCTCTATATCTCCCAACTAATTTCAACTTCCATTACTTTATTACCACTTCAAACGAAGATAGGAGAGGTACGCTTCAGGCGACAGTGTCCAATAAAGCAGTGAAACGTGTCAACATCGGTGACTCGATTCAATTTGAACAGTTCAAAAGGCAGGCAGCGAGCATTGATCAGCTCGCCCAAACGAGCACCCACTTATTCGGGGGATGCTACACAATATCACGCTTCAAACGCGTAAAATTGTGGCATATCTGCTCAAAGATTTTGTTTTTTTTTCTCGGATTATCCCAAATTAAATATCACCTGTTTACACTTCTATTACTTCTGCATTTTGATGTCTGATACAACAACAACAAAAAGATTCCTTTTAATCATGAGGATTTGTCAATTGGTAACTTTTTGTGCTTCATGCATTGCTGGGCCATTCCACAATCTCCGTGCAGGACATTCAGACTATTTTTTAAACTATATTTTCTTGTATTTCTTTTTCGTGAGAACGAAATTTTTGAATTTGCGATGGCCTGATGATAGCATTTGAGTAGGTTGGTTTTAAAAGCACAAACATTTTGACATAAACCTTTTAAATCCCCAATTTTTTTTAATTAAACCAAACTATCACGCACAGGACACACTGTTGTCCTATTTCCGTAGAATGGCCCTGAAGCACTTCTTTTTGTAGAAATAGGTTAGTTTTAAATTTGAAGTAGTAAATCTTGAAAGAAATGAAGACCTCAAATCTATATTGAATAGTTTGTGGTACATAAATGATTTTATTGTAGAATATTCCTATAAAAATTGTATCCATTTTATTTCAATGCATAAGAGTACTTAAGACGTTTTTCGATCGTTCTCAAAACCCCCCACAAAAAATTATTCCTTGACAGCGAAGTTTCTACCATAAGTATAAATTATATGCACTTCTCACTTGTATGTATCATTGCGTCGTATTTAAAGTAATTTTGATTTTAGATAGAGTCTTCATAATGTTTGATCACCCAAGAAAACCATCGGTTGTATGTCATAGACTAATTTTTTATGTACCGAAAACTTTTTTAAATACTTAACCATCAATAACATGTTTACTTGCTAAGTTTCAGTTCTATTGAATGATGGAAAGTGAATAAAATAGCAACCTACGAAGATCTTGCTCTTCATGAACAATACAAAATTAAATGTTATGTATTAAAAACATCAAAAAGGGCAAAATTTCTTTATCATTTGCCATCATCTTAAGGAAAACAATTTCAGTCATTAAATCACTCTAAATTGTATGTGCTTTTGGTAATTGGTAAAGGCAGTATCCATACGTAGTACCAAAATCAATTAAATATTAAGCAATTAAATAAACAGTAGACTCAGGATCAGAAGGTTAAAAAACTTGAAGTACCGAACACATTCGAGAAACATAACATATTTTTGAAGATAAATTTTAAGTTTAAGGGTTAAGCATTAAGGATGATATATAAAAGTTACAACATTTCATAGAACAGCTTCTAGTCGATCTCTATCAAGTACAGTGTTGCCAGACTCTGAAAAGAAAGTTTTTCGGCAGTTTTTATAGAATGCAGCTTGTGACTTCATTTGAGGGGAATTGATGATTCCCCACATGCTTCAATATGGTAATAGTAATAAATACAAACATGTGCATAAGAACCTTTTAAGTAAGAGCTATAGAACTTGATAAAATACATTTTGAATGACAATGAGTTTCTTTAAGACAACAGGAAAGAAATTAAACAATTAAGGAACATTTTTTCGTCATAAAAAAGTTCGTCAGCGGTCGGCAGAATAATGCATAAGCACCGAATATTTTTAATAAACTATTAATGAAACACTGTTGAAACTAAAATATCTTTCACATAAAATTTTAATGAATACTTAACACACGAAATATATCACCTAAATCCCCGAATTTCTGTCTAATATTTCATCTAGATCATTCATGCATAAACCTTATTTTAACTTCAATATTCTTTAATACCGCTTCAAATGAAAGGCAAGTATCGAGGATGGGATGCGCATTGCAGGAGGCAGTGTCAAATAAAGCAGCGATACATGTCAACCTCGGCGACTCGATTAAATTTAAACAGTTCAAAAGGCGCGCAGCCAGCATTGATTATCTCGCTCAAGCGCTCTTGTAGGGGGGTGAGTGGTAGGGAGTAAGTGTCAGAATATCCCCTCCTCTGGTCCTTCGAAGTGGACACACGTTCGAAATTGTAAGTCGGGCTGATTCAGTGACACCTGTAATTATGCCAGTTGGACAGTAGGCGCTTGTTTCAGCTTTCTCTGTTCGTTTCTGTAGCCGTGGCCTGTCACTTTAGGGTTGGTGCTTGGATTTGGTATAATAATGCCGTGGTGCGAAATCGAGGCGGGAAGGACTCATGATAATTTTGGTTAAGTTATGCCTATTATTGTGTACGAGTTTGTGATTGTGTAAAATATGTATTTAATTTAATTTAGGATACGTTCGTATTATTCCGATGATCATTAGTTAATTTTTTTTGGCAAAAAAAAAGTTCGAACAGCATCGCCTTTTTGGAGGTCTGGTTTGACTCGGACCATCGTCTGTAGAGCGTCCCTTGTAGATTGAGAGGCGACTGCAATTTTTGGACCCCATCAAACATCATTCTGAATTTTTTATAGAAATTGGATAAAAGTGCGTAGATTACGAATCCACTGGTGGCAAAAATGTCCGAAACTAGTCAGAAATTGACTTTTAATAAGTTGAACTAAATCCAATTGCCAAATGCGCCATAACTTGCCAAATAATGATAATTTTTTTTTGGTAACCTCACTCTTTAATTTTTGATTAAGAAGGTTGCAGACGATTCAGATATCTGGCGCCGGTCTACTTACATCTATTAAAAGGAAGCCAAGTTGACAATGAACATTACGTCACTGATGACGTAACTGATGTCTCCAATTTGGCTTACTTTTTAATTTAAGACAGAATTAAAGACAGAAGTTTTCCGAGTCAGAGATTAGAAATCGTTTGGGCTTTTTCTCATTGAAAATCAAAATGCAATGGGTTGCCAGACGAAAAAATGTGTTCTCTTTTTGGCAAGTTATAACATATTTGACAATCGGATTTTAGTTCAACTCATTCCAAGTCAAATTTTGATTAGTTTCGGCCATTTTTGCCAAGGCAGACCAGTGGATTTTTAATCTACTCCCTTTTCTCCAATTTCTGTAAAAAATTCAGAATGATGTTCGATGGGGTCCAAAAATTGCAGTCTCCTCTCGGACTATTGGAATGCCACAGTTGCTAATCTAACCGGTCATCCATGTGGACCGTCGTTTCGACGGACTATAGGAATCCGTTTGGCACATTTTTTGTCTCTCCTATGGTCGACGGTAATTTATCATTGATTGCGCTCGTTGGTCGAAAAGTCGTGACAGTAACTCATTAAAATGCCATGATTACACGTTTCTATAGCTATACAGCAAACCCAAATATCAGACATATACAATATGGCGATATTTAATAACTAAAAATATCTTCACACTAATTTAAAGTATTTTTTTTATAAACAATCAACAACAATTGGCGACAAACTTGGAGAGAAAACTAACGGTACTCTTCTGTTAGCCGGGTTCCAGTTGGTGCAATTGTCACTAAACTTAAATGTTTACTAATTTAAATGACACTTATTGGTTTGTTCTTACTTGGTGCTTGAAGGGAAAGCACAAATAAACCAGTTTGCACAATTTTCTGACAGTAGAAAAAGATCAGAATCATCATAACTCCATATCGGTCAACTAGCCAGAGACGACCGGTAAATGTATCGCCAAGCCTAAATGTTTTTTCTTTTTGTTATAGGATTGCTATACAAGTCTTATAATGGTTTTCTATAGGAATTATAAATAACTTGAAGTTTTTTTAGTTTGTATGAGTTAGATTTGCAATTTGACGGTTTTTATCCGGTAACCGGATAACGGACAAGTAGCAAACTAACAACTGAACATAAAAGTTATAATTTTAATTAAATTGGATTTAATATGAGAACAGTTTTAATCGTATGTAATCATATACTTAACCACTTATGTCTTTAAGCTAATTAAATAGTTGATTGGTTGTTTTCAGATTATCTGGCGCCGTCTGCAACACGAGGGCTATTATGTGCCGAAACATTCGTTATCAGACAAGCCAACATACATTTACTAACAGCCATGCCTATCACTGGACTCGAATCCGCAACCTCTCGGTTTAGAAGCTAGCACGCTAACCACTATACCGTTTGGTCGGCGCTAATTAAATAAGTCTCTAGAATATATATTTTAGACTTATAAAAACTGACACATATATGAACTTAATCTCTTTGTATAATCTTCACACTGCATTATTGTTGTGTAGAACTAAAATTGTTTGGAACGAGATTGGGTAATATCGAAAGATTGGTTATATCAATGAAATGCATTGTCAAAATGCCACACAGGATCATACTTGATTAATTTGTTTCAAAATCTTAAACTTGGATAAGACTTCATTAGTATCACTTATAAATTATAATTATCATAATTGATGACGATTATAGCATTTTTAGTGATATTATTTTAATTACTATTTTGACGTATTTTGGTTACTACAATTAGTTGACTATTTTTAAGCGAACTTTTTGCTACAACAAAAGGTTAACGGTTTAATGCGTATGATCATACGCATAAAAACGTTGACCGTTGCCTAGGTTTTAATTGGCGGTAGACCAGGAAATCTATAGGATTGAACACCTCCTTTATTCTTAAAATTAAAATTATATAGTTCTAAGAAAGTTTAAAAGACATTACCAACAAATTTCAATTGCTGGAATTTCTTTTATCTCGAAGTCAGTTTATAAAGTATTTTTTTTAATTGAATGGCAATGATGATAAAGATGATGATACTATATTAATTTCAAAAATAGGTTATTCCGATTTGCAAAAATGTTGGTAAATAAATTCAAGATTTAATGAGATAGCGCTAGAACAATAAATAAGAGGTTTACTACTTATATAACAAAGACTCATTAAATTCCACTTTAAACTAAACAATTATGACTTGAGATTTGAAAGTTAATCACATAAAATGCAATTTTGTTACTGGATATTCATAAGGATAAAGCATACTGATTAAAAACATTCTTATCCATAACTAAATTTTAAAATCTTTCTATACTAGGCCATTAATAAAAGCATAATTTGACTAAACAAATATCATTCAGTGCTGTATTAATAAATTTGGTATTCCTACTTTTGATCATTATCAAAGCAGTAACGATAATTAATATTATTTTCATAAGTTTTACCAATTAAAATAAAAGTAAAATGTAGCCATGTTTAATGAAGAAAATATAATTCGAAAACTTAAAAGACATTTACAAGAGTATGTACCCTCATCCGGAAAGTAAAAGATATATACAAAGTACAAAACAGTTCCAAATTTAATGCGCATTTCTCTGAGGAATGTGAAGTTTCACGGAAGTCTAATATGTATTTCATTCAATTAAGTACATCATAATATTAGAAGCAAATATTTTAAAGGGATATGATGAAATAGGAACCTTTTGACAATATTAATTAGTTGCTCTCAAAGAAAGTAATAAACCAATGTATGCAATATGGTTGTCTCAAATAAAGCACGAGCATTATCTAATACAGCAAGAATTAAAACCAAATATTACAAATGAAACCAAGCAAAAACGATTATTTTGGATTCCAAACTTTATCAAACATAATATCCTTCCTTAATAATAAATTCCGTTTGGTTTAGGGCAATTGATACATTTTGACGACAACTAAAAGCGTCGTTGTTTGGCGTAATTTTTATATGCTTTGAAATATTTTTTTTCTTTTTTTCCATTTTAATTGATATTATTTATACATCATAATGTTTTATACTTTTTTGAAAAACAGTAATTTTTTTTAGCATAAGTACAGCAAGGAAAAAAAAAGAATTTTTAAAAAGTTAACGAGTGAAACATAATAATATTCATAAAAAGAACATATTAAATTAAGTTACCCACAAGATATGTTATCATGGAAAAATACTGTTTAAAAAAAAAAAAAAGAAAAACCTTTTTATTTAGATTCACAATTCCTTGTTCAAATATATAAAACTGTTAAGTGTATGCTCATAAAAAATTTTATTATAATTTTTTTTTTCATCTTCTGGTTAACAATAATAATTCAGTATTTTTTCCCCAAATTTTCCAATACGTTTCACTTGATAACTTCTTAAAAACTTATGATTAAAATATTTATGGTGAAAATAATTATTTTTTTTAAAAAAAACAGGAATGTAACATTAGGGAACATAACAAATATCAAATAAAAATAGAAAATACATTTTTTAAGCACATCGAAAATTACCCCAAAAAGGTTGTTTTGTTATCGTCAAAAAGAATCAACTCCCTTTAACTACAAGAAATTTCCCAAAGTCATCCAAAAAGCTGATTTGAGGTTGTTTTATTTCTTAACTATAAAAGATTCATATACTCATCTATTTTGTATAGTTGTTTTTCTCTCTAGTCATAGCTCTACACTGTTATACTTATTTTTAAAACTATATCGTATACATCAACAAAATTCAGAGTCATTAGTAAATCTGTATATTATCCATTAGAGAAATAAAACATATAATTATTAGTATTTTAAAACTATAAATATTTGTTAAACTAAAAAGTTTTTAAAATGTAATTTAAACACATTGATAATTAAAATATTTTATATCCAACTTAAAAGAAATTTAAAATTCAGTTCTACGCCCTTAATACTAGTTTTTTGAAAGTAAATACTAGAGTCGAAAATAATGCTTATACATTTATTTGTTATTATTACTTTTGTCATACAAAAATAAACACTTTAGTGGAAAACATTTTCACAATTTCAGCCAGTAAAATAAATAACATTGTTACAAAAATGCGATTTTTTTTTTTTTTTTTTTTTTTGGATAATAATTAGCTACAATTTGAGAAGCTCCAAAGTCATAATTTTGGCAACTTATCAATACAACTCTTTTGTCTTTTCTAAAAGCTATAAAAAAATTACGAAGTGGGATATTTGTTATCCCTGAAAATAATACGCAACCCATATATTATGTAATATGTTTAGAGTAAATTAGAAATGTGACTTAATAATAGATACATTTGTTAATCTACTTTTTTTACGTGGATAGAGTTTATTGTGAGCGATAAATGACTGTTAAAAACACTGTGAAAAAAATTCCAGCTTCATTTGTTGTATAGTACTAATATAAAATTACGCGAAATATATGTTTTTCTTACACTGCTGAAACTATGTTTTTTGACTCGTTAAATTTTTTTAATTCGATAGTTTAAAACTAACACATATTTTATATTAGTTATAAGAATAAATTATGACGAGTAAGTTATATGTTTTTAAATGATTATTCTTCAATTTTCGGTTTGAGAATAATTACTATTAGTAGACTACTTGTAAATATAATTGATTTCAAAACACAAATATGTTATTGATATGTTTACAACTTTGTAAGCTATTATTGTTGAATTTATGTTGACCTAAAATGTATACCTGTTTCTTTAGAGTATCTAATTTCAATTTCAAGATACATAAAAATGTATTTAACTACTCAAAAGGCAAATGAAGTTTAAAAATTAAATAATTTTATATTTTCACATAGTATAAAGTAAGTAATTATCATCTGACTTACCTTCTTACTTGACAATTTTTCTATTTAAATTTTCACTTCACAGTCATCCAGATTTTTTTTTAATCTTCACCAATAATCTTCGTTAATGAACAAAGTAAGGTAAATGCAAAACTTTCTCACAAATCCCAGTTTCTAAAAAGTCAGTTCAAATAGAAAAAAAAAAAATCACCGCTCTATCTCCACGCCACTGTCGGGGCGCTATTCCAAACTGCCGCACGTGCAGTCGGGATACAGGGGCGCAACTAAGTCAACGCCACTGCCGACTCGAGAGAGAACGAATCTCGTTTGAAAAGGGGGTGACACCACTTCGAGGAGATATCGGAAGAGTGGGGATTGGCAAGATTTTGTAAAGGACGCCAACGAGTCGCCAATGTAGGGT
This sequence comes from Linyphia triangularis, assembly GCA_963978545.1. NCBI lineage: Eukaryota > Metazoa > Arthropoda > Arachnida > Araneae > Linyphiidae > Linyphia > Linyphia triangularis. The sequence goes on along the minus strand of OZ021725.1, from coordinate 4,245,675 downwards.
TGATGCTCGCCAAGTTGTAGGGACCTCTTCTATGGATCGTAGTGGAAGCTGCCATTTCGGAACAGAAAGTAAAGATCATTCGTTGGAAGTATAAAGAAAAACTGCTTCTGAAATAGAGTGCATAAATCTTGTTGATGTTTTATTTGTAAGTACCTGTGTTTGAGTTCATAAAAAGAAAAGCATTCAAACGAATATGTTAGCTTGTGGATAATGTGTTAGGTGCATGGTGGTTGCTTACGAAATTGCTACTGTGAAAATAAACTATGTTATAAAAAATGAATTATAGCTTAGAGCAATCACCTAACTGTAATTCGTATCCAGGATTATTCACCATGAGTTAGAATTATGTATATTCATGGTTTTTTAATTCAACCTCTTATTCTTACAACAGTATTCAAGCGGTAGTAATCAACTGTTCTGCTAAATTCATGATTCATTCACCATGAGTTAGAATTATGTATATTCATGGTATTTCAAATTAAAGCTCTTCTTACAACAGTATCTAAGAGGTAGTAATCAACTGTTCTGCTAAATTCATGATTCATTCACCATGAGTTAGAATTATGTATATTCATGGTATTTCAAATTAAAGCTCTTCTTACAACAGTATCTAAGTGGTAGTAATCAACTGTTCTGCTAAATTCAGGATTCATTCACCATCAGTTAGAATTATGTATATTCATGGTATTTCAAATTAAAGCTCTTCTTACAACAGTATCTAAGCGGTAGTAATCAACTGTTCTGCTAAATTCAGGATTCATTCACCATGAGTTAGAATTATGTATATTCATGGTATTTCAAATTAAAGCTCTTCTTACAACAGTATCTAAGCGGTAGTAATCAACTGTTCTGCTAAATTCAGGATTCATTCACCATGAGTTAGAATTATGTATATTCATGGTATTTCAAATTAAAGCTCTTCTTACAACAGTATCTAAGAGGTAGTAATCAACTGTTCTGCTAAATTCAGGATTCATTCACCATGAGTTAGAATTATGTATATTCATGGTATTTCAAATTAAAGCTCTTCTTACAACAGTATCTAAGCGGTAGTAATCAACTGTTCTGCTAAATTCAGGATTCATTCACCATGAGTTAGAATTATGTATATTCATTGTATTTCTAATTAAAGCTCTTCTTCTTACAACAGTATCTAAGAGGTAGTAATCAACTGTTCTGCTAAATTCAGGATTCATTCACCATGAGTTAGAATTATGTATATTCATGGTATTTCAAATTAAAGCTCTTCTTACAACAGTATCTAAGCGGTAGTAATCAACTGTTCTGCTAAATTCAGGATTCATTCACCATGAGTTAGAATTATGTATATTCATTGTATTTCTAATTAAAGCTCTTCTTCTTACAACAGTATCTAAGCGGTAGTAATCAACTGTTCTGCTAAATTCAGGATTCATTCACCATGAGTTAGAATTATGTATATTCATGGTTTTTTAATTCAAGCTCTTCTTCTTACAACAGTATCTAAGCTGTAGTAATCAACTGTTCTGCTAAATTCATGATTCATTCACCATGAGTTAGAATTATGTATATTCATGGTATTTCAAATTAAAGCTCTTCTTACAACAGTATCTAAGAGGTAGTAATCAACTGTTCTGCTAAATTCAGGATTCATTCACCATGAGTTAGAATTATGTATATTCATGGTTTTTTAATTCAAGCTCTTCTTCTTACAACAGTATTTAAGCGGTAGTAATCAACTGTTCTGCTAAATTCATGATTCATTCACCATGAGTTAGAATTATGTATATTCATGGTATTTCAAATTAAAGCTCTTCTTACAACAGTATCTAAGAGGTAGTAATCAACTGTTCTGCTAAATTCAGGATTCATTCACCATCAGTTAGAATTATGTATATTCATGGTTTTTTAATTCAAGCTCTTCTTCTTACAACAGTATCTAAGCGGTAGTAATCAACTGTTCTGCTAAAAACAGGATTCATTCACCATGAGTTAGAATTATGTATATTCATGGTATTTCAAATTAAAGCTCTTCTTACAACAGTATCTAAGCTGTAGTAATCAACTGTTCTGCTAAATTCATGATTCATTCACCATGAGTTAGAATTATGTATATTCATGGTATTTCTAATTAAAGCTCTTCTTTTTACAACAGTATCTAGGCGGTAATAATCAATTGTTCTGCTAAAATCAAAAATACTTACTAGTCAGATAACAGGAAAACAATTTATAAAAATAATAGTAATAATGAATTTTTTATAAAATATTTCAAGGCTCCATCATTTCAAGAAAACACTTTAAAAATAACAATTATAAGGTCTGTATATTCAGAACTTTATTATATTGTTCTTTATTTGGTTAAAATTCGTTCACAATTTTTAATTTAATATTTACCCTGTAAAATAAATTTCTTTATTTGATATAAAAATACCAAAATTGTTTATCTGGTAGAAAAAATTTGAACTGTAGTAGCTATTTCATTTTTTAGGTATAATTTTTTCATTATCTAAGTAATAACTAATTTGAACTGTAGTTGCTATTTCATTCTTTAGACATAATTTTTTCATTATCTAAGTAATAAATAGTATTACTATTAATTAATAAATATTCCAAATGGTTTATCACAGGAAGACTTGTTTCACTAACCCGTTGTAGTTTAAAGGTCTTTCATAACAAAGTAAAGTTCTGAATAAATATTAAAATATGAAACATTCAACATTTTAAATAAATACATTTGTTTAAAACAACATAAAATGAGTCTAAAACGTCGCTACATACTGATCAAAGTCTGATAATTGTAGAATAATTTATAAAAATATAGCCGTGGAAAAACTCAATACTTCAACCAGAAAAAAATAAATTATAAGAAATTGTTATATCTTGTTGATAGTATGGTTGCTATCTATATACTAAGTCTTATGGCATATTTTTCTAAAAAGTTGTTTTGAATACTGCGTTGTTAATATTCTCTGGATTGAATAGCTATTATTTTTTTTAGGAATTGGACAATAAAAATTATTTTAAAAAACTACTACAATGCTACATTGTGTTCAAAGAATTTTTTAAAAAGTTTTTATAAAACATATGTAGTAAATTTAGTCAATAAACTTTGTAAGATAATTAAAAAGTAAGAGTTTGCATTTAATAATAGTTCAATCTCAAAAGAGAACAACTTTCACAAGAATATACATTCTGTTTACAATAGGCACAATTTCTAGTGACAAAATCTATACTTATTGTAAAAAAAAAAATGGAATGTTATATTCTAAAATATTTTAATTAATTTTTTTGAAACTTGAATATCATGATACATTACAAAAGAAATACAAATTTGAATTCTTCTTACGCTGTCTGGATGCAGAAACATTTTTACTAAATAAGTATTTGTGTGTTTTCCCTTTTAAGTATTATGTAGTTAGGAAAAAGTGGATGATATTTAATACTAACGTAACTTTTGCTTTAACTTGAGTTTCATCTATGTGTATTAGAATTCAACTTCAAATTTTTATCTAAATCGAGTATATTTTAACGTAGTTGGTCATTATCTAACTGAACATGTAATGCAGAAAAACAGTTTCAAATAAAAAATATCCTAAAAATTAAAATCTTTTCTTTTACAATTACAAGTTTGTAAATATACCAACCAGTTTCACCTATAAATTACTTTAAAAAAAATGTATTTCTTTTTTCAACTTTTATCTTATATTCATTAATATGCAATGGCACAGTATACTTATCCACTAATGTAACCATTTTAAAAATATTCTATCAATGAAAATGTTTTATGTTTTAATTGAAGCATTAGTGCGTTAAAAAAACATAGAATTTGTATCAAAGGGACATTAGTTCCAACTGAAGATTAGTTGAACAAAATGGATCACATGAACCAGAAAATATAGAAATACTTTTAACGTTTTTTTTTTTCTAATCCAATGTTAATGGTAAGCTGGTATTATGCCAAATACCCTTTGCATCATGCATCATAGTTAACATCAGAATTTTTGTGATAAATCGCTTGAACCATGTATTCTACATTGATTAATTTCTCGCGATATGCATTATGTTTGACAGGGACGGAAAGGAAGCTTAGATACAAATTGATGTCTGGATTTTTTTTACACAAGAAAACTCACTCGTGTATAAATTTTTTATTTTAGTAAAAGTGTAAAATAGAAACAAATAAAGTATTTGCTTTTCTTTAATGAAATATTCGAGAATTTTAAAAATATGCAAATTATTTGAATGTGATGAAAACTCTTAAATCTCGAACTGTTTAGTGAATGGCTTCTAGGACATGTCCTGCACATGACACTTACATAGATACTTTTAAAGTACTAACTCAAAAGTTTTTAAAGTGTATTTTATAATCTTAAGGTATACGTATAGGTTTCAACATTTTTTTTTAAAATTTAAATTTAAAAATTAGACCTTTGCACCTTGAAAAATAATTTGTTAAACTGTTTCCAATAATTATTTTTTTTAAATTTCTTCAATTTTAATAATTAATTAACATTTAATCAACTAATTAGGCTAATTTTGAAGCGGTAATGACAAAAATTCCAATTAACCCATAGATACAATTTCGGTGTTCAATAATGCGGAATACCCTGCTCTATGTTTTGACCCTATTAACAGAATTTTACAGTGTGTATATTTTGTGATATCTTGCTTTAAGTGAATCTATTAGAAAAATCCAAGTTTTTTTTATACAGAATCTTATCTTTAAAATTCAATTAAAAAATATTATTTACAAATCACTTAGTATTTAGGGTCAAAACATTCAACTATGTATTCAGATTATATAGCAAAAAACAAATTTCAAAAAATATTATTTAAACTGGAGTTATTACTGTTTGAATAAAATGCAAAATAGAAAAAACTACAATCTGAGAATAATTTTTAAAAAAGTATTTGTTAAGTAAAAAACTGTTATTATTATACTAATTATTATATATTTCCTTTTTAGTATGCTCCCCCATCATAGGGTTTCCTTCTTTTGTGTTGTTTTTATTTTGCTTTTGTTTTTGACGTCCTTACAAATCTTCCCCGATTTTTGAGAGTTTTGCGATTTGAAGCCTATACGTTAAATAATAATAATCAAGTTACATTTTATTTTATTAGTAGTATAATACCAAATAGAAAGTTCTGCTCATGAAAAGTTTTATATGTCCATAACATCTTTAAATTTTATTCAATAATATAATTAAACATTTTTATATTGAAAAAGCAACAGTTATATTTTAAATAAAATAAGAATACTTCAAAGTGAAAAACATTTTGCCTCAATACTTTTTAATAAGTAGATTTTTTTTATTTGGATCATCAGTGAATATATTTAAAGTTCCGATTTAGAATAGAATTAAAATTATACATGTATTGATAACCAGAAGTATGTGCTACGTGAAAAGGTGTTTTTAAGGTGTAAAACATTTTCTTTGAATATATTTTTAATTATTTAAAATGTTCCATAATCGAGTTATCTGTGAATATTTTCAATTCGTCTCTAAAGCATGAGATAATTAGATAAATCCTCATAAATATTAACAAAATTTTATACTTTAATTAGAAGGAAAATTATATGGTAGTTTTAGGTTAAGTAAATGCAAGATTGATAAAATTTGTAAAAAAAAAATAATAACTTCCACGTCAGAAGTGACATGGAATTTAAATTCACTTTTTATTTAAATTTTTATTTAAAGAATAAGTTTTGATGTGTAACTGAAAATATAAAAGTTAGGGTTTTGAAGAACATCTGGAACCAATTTTATTGGATTTTAAGTTTAGTCAGCGGTGAAATTAAATGAATTATGAGTTTAACATGGATGTTATATAGTCACATAACGAAATGATTTCATTGATTGCTGTCATTTCAAAATCAAACACTTGTTAATTGATTTACTTTTTAACAATATCATGTGCATATCAAGTAATATTGAAGATTAAAAAATAGTGTCCAGTTTTAATTCTACTCCACTCAAAGAAAAAAAAGTTAAGTTGGGCTTAACATTACTGTTTATTTTTAGAAGACGAACAGCAATCAAAACATTAAAAATTAGAAATTTTATTAAAAATTTTGTCATCTATGACAAAATTTGGCATACTTATAAATACAATAATATAGTTCAATCATCATCACAACAGCTATGAACAAATTGCAAATTTTTGATATTTCAATAGAGTTCGAATTGTTTTCTACATGAAAATAAAAATCACAATTTTGAAGGTGTTTTGCGAAATGTAAGGTATGGATTTAATTTAATGAAGGGGTATTTTTCCTCCTTTGCTTTTTTTACTGTATGACTCTATATTACATGGAAATACTGATTATTTTTTATTTTTCAATAGAGTTCGAATTGTTTTCTACATGAAAATAAAAATCACAATTTTGAAGGTGTTTTGCGAAATGTAAGGTATGGATTTAATTTAATGAAGGGGTATTTTTCCTCCTTTGCTTTTTTTACTGTATGACTCTATATTACATGGAAATACTGATTATTTTTTATTTCTTAAGAATCCTAATTTCGCATAAATCACAAATATAGAAAAAGATGAAGTCACAGAAGACATTTTTAGTACAATTGAAGTATTATTATGAAATTATTGTTAAAATACATTTAGAAAAATGGAAACTTACAGGGATAGGTATTTTCATTCATGACTTGCAGTTATAAATTATTCGAATGGAAACATATATAAACACATTTTTAAGTTGGTAAGATACGTCTCAAAATCACTAATATAAATCAAGGTAAAATGTGGCCGATCAAAAGGTATGGTGGTTAGCGTGCTAGCTTCTAGACCGCGAGGTTGCGCGTTCGAGTCCCGTGTAAGGCATGGGTGTTTGTAAATGTATGTTGGCTTGTCTAATGACGAATGTTTCGGCGCATTATAGCCCTCGTGTTGCTGACTGCGCCAGATAATCTGAATACAACCAACCAACCGACCAAACGGTATAGTGGCTAGCGTGCTAGCTTCTAGACCACGAAGTTGCGGATTCGAATCCCGTATAAGGCATGGGTGTTTGTAAATGTATGTTGGCTTGTATAATGACGAATGTTTCGGAGCATTATAGCCCTCGTGTTGCTGATTGCGCCAGATAATCTGAATACAACCAACCAACCGACCAAACGGTACAGTGGCTAGCGTGCTAGCTTCTAGACCACGAGGTTGTGGGTTCGAGTCCCGTGTAAGGCATGGGTGTTTGTAAATGTATGTTGGCTTGTCTAATGACGAATGTTTCGGCGCATTATAGCCCTCGTGTTGCTGACGGTGCCAGATAATCTGAAAACAACCAACCACAAAAGTTAAAATATGAACGTGAACGTGAGTTTACGTGATTAAAATTAAAACTAGGGGGCTTCACCCCCTGCTCACTAACGCTCGCCAACCCCCAAACGCCTCGCTGCGTGGTTAAAACATCTTGCTGCGCTCGAATAGGTTTGCCAGCCATAAAAAATGTAACCAAATTTTTATAAATTTAATGTAAGGCCTAATAGAGAAAACACTTAAATTGCAAGTTTCATAATAGAAAGTTAAATATACTATCCGCCAACATACGTATTACGCCGAGAGTGATTGTTTCGTTCACGTCGCCCCGTTAGAGAACGACGTCCAACGCGAGGTATTTTCTGGATAGAAATACTTCAAAATAATAATTACTGTAATACAAAAATGCTTCAGAAAAACAGAAAAAATCAACTTTGAAACGAAGAGTTTAAAAAGAGCCTTAAAATTAGCAATGGGTTTGTTGTTTACATATGTAAGGATGTTGCCATTCATATATTCAAAATCTTTGAGGCTTTGTAGTAGCTTAATGATGGAAAATATTGAAATTTAACTAATTAATAAAATGTTAATAAATTATTTTGGGACGTTTTGGCAAATCTACAGCTTATTTCCTTTAAAATGACACCTTGATCATTGAAATTGGTTGAGCAGTTTAGGCGGACGGACTAACCCCAAAAAACGTATTGCCTATTAAATATATAGATAACATATGTGTTACATATTAATATGTAAAATATGTTTTATTGATGATTTAAACGAAAATTCAAAAGGAACTTAATTACTTACTTTCAATTATGATTAGTTATTTTTTGCAAGTTTTCAAACCATACCATTTTCAAGCTGTTCGTGAGATTCCAGTATAACTTACACTGTTACCATAAAGCTTGAAAATAAATCGAAACCAAAGTTATGTATCATTTCCACACTTTCAATTTAATACTTCCTATTCCTACTCCAGAAACTAATAATCATTTTCAATTTCCCATATGGTTAATATAGGGTATTAACAGTAATAAATTCCACAAAGAAATCAATTTTTTTTAATGCTTTTTTACACTTTTTTTAAATTTGCTGAGTTTAAGAAAAAGTGGTCAGAAATGTCAATGTGCTTATATGTCCTTCTTTAACATAAGTCTTGATTGAATTTACCTAAGATGTTCAATTTTGGGCATACGGGTTACTGTTAGCCACGGGATTTTCCATTCAGGTTTCTATCAAAATTGCACCAGCACATAAAGTAGCCTAGCCTCCATTTAGATAATGATATACTTCAGAAATTGCCGATTGAAGCGCCAAAAGCTGAAAAAAGGAACGTCTTTGACATAGAGTTCTCTTCCCTTAAGCATCACCCATCAACTACAGTTTCTCCTCTGTTTCCCTTACAAGAAAGGAAACAATAAAATTTATCGACACACAAATTATCAGTATCTCAATTTTGTAGGGATTTTTTCGCCAGTGGAATAATTATTGCCAACTGTCCACTTATTTAAGTTTTTAAGAAAGATTTCCGGTCGTCGAAGATGAAATTTGATGTTAATAATACTGCAAATTTGAAGAGTTTATTATTTGACATTTGCTCAGTTTTTTTAACCGTTCTGTATTTTTTTTTTTTTTTTTTTTTTTTAAAGGTACACATTTTGAATTTTTAAAGATGTCATTTTATGTCTTAAAAATATTAATTTCTTTTCGAAAACGGAACGGTCGGAAATTCGCACTTATGTAGTATGAGTTCGTTCGTGGAGATATGGCATCACAGACCAAGCATAATGTATTTGGCTCTAGTGTTACTACGCAGAATACACAGTATAAAATTCACTAAATTTAATAGAGGTAAATTTATTCTCGCAAATGAGAAAGGCGGTCGCTAAATATCAATATTCAATAATGATGAAATCAAGGTCCTCTTTGAGCTGGTTCATTTCATAGTGCCTATGAATTATCATTGAAGTTTGACAAACAAACAATATTTACTCATTTAACTCAAATCATTAAAGTGAAACAGCTGTATAAATGGGTTCCTCATGAACTGAATGGAAAACAGAAACAAAAGAAGCTTATTGCTTGATGTTGCTTTTTCGTCACAAATCTGATGCAATTTTGAGTCGAATTGTCACTTGTGATGAGAAATGGGTACAATGTGTCAAACGCAAACATTCAATACAGCAGTTGAACAAGGATGATTTCCCAAAATACTCTTCAAAGCTTAATATTCATCAAAAGAAGCTGATAGTGTTTATTTATTTATTTATTTATTTATTTATTTATTTATTTATTTATTTATTTATTTATTTATTTATTTATTTATTTATTTATTTATTTATTTATTTATTTATTTATTTATTTATTTATTTATTTATTTATTTATTTATTTATTTATTTATTTATTTATTTATTTATGTATTTATTTATTTATTTATTTATTTATTACACTGTCAAACAGAAAGACAAATTCCAATTACATGACTTGAGAACACATGGAAACAGTGAAACAAACAAAATAGCACAACAAAATTAAAAAATTAATAACAATTATGGAAATAAAGAAATAAATTCACATTTTAGCTAAAAAAAAATTTTCAAAGAAAATGTCACAATGCGCAGGCAAGTAATTTATTAAATCTATAAATTGATTAATGGATTGGTTCTTAAGATAATTTTTTGTACAGAATGGTTTGCTGAAGACAATTTTATTTCGAGTAACATGTTTAGTAGCATATAAATTTAGTAACTGTAGAATAGTAGGACAATCAATGCTGTTATTTGATAAATTGTAAAAGTATTTAAATACAGATATAGTAGACCTATGACATTTGAGTGCACAGTAATGTAAAATTGATGTATTAAAGTGGTCCTTAGATTCGAAAGAAATATAATGTACAAACTTGTTTTGGATTTTTTCGATGGTTATGATGAACGATTTAGAAGATGGATTCCATATAACAAAAATGTAATCTAATATGAGATGAACTAAAGAATTTAAAATGTTAAAAAGTACAGCTATATCTGTAAAAATAGAAGTAGTTCGTTTGAGCAATCCCAGTTTTTTGTTTGCACTTGTTGTAATGTCATGTATGAGTAAATTAAAAACAAAACTAGATTCATAAGTTACTCCATGATCCTTTACATAAGATTTTATAAATATTTACATATTATTTATAGAATAATTGTTTAAAATAGGTTTCAGTTTCCTAGTCAATGTTAAAACAAAACACTTATCAATAATAAAAAAAAGCTTATTTTGTAGGCACCAAATATCTAATTTAGTTTCATGTTCTAGCGCAGTTGTGATCCACTATGAATTCACAACATAGGCTTATTGATCGCAGTAGAAATATACTGCAAACAAATTATACAAAAACTTAAAGAAAAATAGCCTATATGGGTTAACATATCGACTCTATCTTATTGCATGATAATACTAGGTCACAAATGACTGTGGAAAAACTACAGGATTTGGAGTAGGAACTTCTTCAGCTTCCTCCATACTCACCAGCCATAACCTCCACTGGCAACCACTTCTTCCAAAATTTGGACACCTATTTAACATAAAAACAATTTAATTTCGATAATGGTGTAAAACTGGTCATCCATGAATTCATTGACTCTCATCTGCCAGCGTTCTATACTACTGGCCTGAACTTACCACTTAAATAACAGAAGTGTATAGGCAATATGGGTACATACTTCGTTGAAAAAAATAATTCCTTATATTTTTTAAATGATCAACTTTGTCTTTTTTTTTTTCTACAAATTTTATTCTTGATGATCCGATATATGAAAGTAAAAACGATAAATAACCCCAATCCATGGCAAATTTAAATGCAGTGACCGGTTTTAAAGTGTAATTGAAAAGTTTTGCAATGTCCCACACCCCTTGTTTTCAATAATCAATTCGACATCCCAAAGCAAGATAAACGTTAAATTGTTTGTCTCTCGTGAACAAAATCACTCCATTATTCTTATTCATATTTTTTTTATTAAATTCGCCAGGAGTTTTCACTCTCGGACGAGTATTCTTAGGAAAAAAATCAATTTAACCTTTAAGGAGACCAGGGAGGGAAAAAAATGAAAAGGTACATACCAAAACGCATGAATTTTTGTATATTGTTTAATGGCTTGATAATAATTGTAAATTTTAAATTTCACAAATTTATTTCTGCTACTTCTCATTTTAGAATATTTCAGCTTTAAAATTTTAAATTTAAAAAAAACACTACTTGCATTTAAATTTTTTACTAAATTGCTCAATTTCTTTTGTACGGGCTATTTAAATATATGTTAAAATAATTGGGAATGTATTTTTGATTTGACACATTCTTTCATCAATTAAAAATAAAAATTATTGTTACCTAGGGAATTTTTGATATTTGTCATGTCATGCTAATACTAAAACTGAAGTAAAGTAATAAATAACTATCAGATTTTAAAATCTATACCCGATTATATTCAAAATAGTAACAGGAACTATTTACCAAAATTTTAGAAAAATATACAAATTTTTAAATTGAAAAAAACAAAAACAATTCAAGCTATTGAAAAATATGGAAAATACTTTCAGAGAAAAACGCAAATAAAGAAAATAATTACCTTAAGCAAACAGACAAATTGTTGATATTAGCTTCAGGTATTAAGTCCAGCACCATAATAAACATCTTCTGACTTTTGTATGTATTTAAATACAAAAGTTCAGGCTATAATGTCGGACAAAAAAAAAAAAAATCAATATTTTTGAATTCTTTTGCCTCTCCAGTCCCCTTAAATAAAATAATAAATCTTTCATAACTTAGTCTATAAGGACTCGCCACTTTCTCAAGACCCTCAGAATCTTAAGTATCATTATTCGTGCCTCGAACAAAACTTAAGTCTTGCGACAAAGTGTCAACCATTATCGAAGTTCCCATCCCTAAACCACCCCCCCCCAAAAAAAAAAAACCACCGGCCCGCATTTCTACAACAAAAAACTTCCCCTCCCTCCTCTCATGTGGGTCCGAATCCCTTCTCTTTCCCCCAGTTTTTCCTGAACAAAAGGTGTGGGCGCGCGTGTCTGTGAAACACGCTTAGTCGCAAAGAAGACGGATTACAGTTCGATCCCCGCCCTCCCACTCAAAGGGTCCATTGTCCACTCTGTTGATCTTCCACAACGCCTACGCTTTTTTGATCCCGGGCTTCCTTTTAGTTAATTTTTTTTTTTTTTTTTCTTCTTTATCTAAGGCTGGTTAACTAAAGGGAATGCTGTTTCGTTTTTCCATTTTTAGTGTTACTAGGTATATGGGACATTTTGGATAGGACTTCCTAACTGTATAGACGTAACGTAATGACATTACTGCGAAACAGTGAAAGAAGGAAGAGACAAGTGGTACGTAGGGCAGACAGGTAGAGAAGTTAGAGGTCGGAAATATCGATCAAAATAAATATCGATACTATATCTTTGCATAGAAAAAATTATCAATAAAATATCGATACTATATCTTTGTATAGAAAAAATTATCAATAAAATATCGATATATTTTCAATTTTGCCAGAAACGAAGATTTTTAGGGCAAATTTCTACTTTTCATGAATTTATGCCAAAATTGTTTAAATAAATAAATTATAAATAATGTTTTGATAAGTAAATAATAAAAATTGTTTTAATAAATAAATAATAAAAATTGTTTTAATAAATAAATAATAAAAATTGTTTTAATAAATAAATTATATTATCAATCAGAATAAATAAAATACATTTGGATGTCAATGCATGAATTCCCATTTCTTTTTCGAGAAGAAATTTCGAAAAGTAGTTTACCGCATATTTCGCTGATAGAGATGTTTTTAATATTTAAAATTAGACGCAAATTCCAGGCACACGTTATCAACAGAAATGGCGCTTTGTTAATGACTACTAATAAATGATCTTATCTTTCCATTACATTGTGTTTTGTTTTTGAATAGGGAGCCATTTTAACTGTCTCTCAGCCAAGTCCAAACTTTAATTTTGAAGTTTTTGAAAAGGGAATAAAGAAAATAGAAAAACACATGTAACTATAAAACGATCATCAAAAAAATAAAAAAAAATTGAAAATATCGATGTATCGGTGACTTGCATCAAAATTTTTAGTATCGATATTTTTTTTTAAATATCTTAGTATTGATGTATCGCCAACCTCTAATTGAAATGTAATGCAGGTTTTTGGAAATTAGTTGCAATGTTGCAACACATTTGATATCACCAAAATGAGCTCATCGTTTCCTTCATGATTAAAGATCCTCTGATGCCCCTATGCTCTTGTATTTTGTCAATAAAAAATCACAAATTACTTTTTATTAACTTTATTTATTTCATAAGTTGTTTGTAAGTTGTTGTTTTTTTCCCCCTTTTTTTTTTTTTTTTTTTTTTTTTTTTTCCTTTTTTTTTTTTTTAAAGGTTATTCTGGCAAAATCAGTTAAGAAAGAAAATATAATTAAAGTTAATTTTTCACATGTAAAAGTAAACTAAAAGTTACATGGTTTTTGAAAGTTTGATAATTGAAGATTATGTGTGAATACGCCAATTAGTTTTAAAAAATATGATTAAAAATAAAACATCGGGGTTTTTTCCATGCAGGATAAAAATAAATTATCTGATCTATAGAAGGTGGTTTACATTCAAATCTTAATAATAAGCATCTCGTCACACTTAAGAATGTTGGGTGTCACTCATTGATAATTGTACTATCAACTATCCACAAAACAATTGTTAAAAAATTAAAAAAAAAAAAAAAAAAAAAAATGTTTTTTTTTTTTTATTTTTTTTTATTTTTTTATTTTTTTTTTTTATTTTTTTTTTATTTTGAGGAATATTATTTATTTATCGTCGATTTTTCACTATGTAGTTTGTAAATTCACAATTCAAATTCCATTTATTTCATAATTTTTTGTTGATCACAAAATAAAACTTTCATTTCTGCATGATTTAATTGTTATTTTTTTTTTAATAAAATCGATTAAATAAAATTTTTATAATGACTAAACTAATTTTGCACATAAGCTTCATAATTTTAAAATCTAAAACGTTTTTTATTATTAATTGTCAGTTTTATCATATTCAATAAGAAAATAGGTTGTATCTGCATTGTAGAAGTACCTTTGACAAACCACTATGTGGTTTTTTTATATCTATTTCTTAAAATCCATCGGATATGTTTAGTTGATATTTTATTAATTGGAATTTAGTTTTTATTAGATGCAAGAAACATATTAAATAATGGATTTTATTTAATAACAGAAAGTGTAGCTAAAGTAGAAGTTTCACATACATAAATTATAATTCAAGTAGGATGTGTTTTAAATTGTAGTATGTATATAAATTTAATATTTATTAAAGTATTAAGTATTCATAATTACAGTTGATTTAATTTGATTGGTTATACAATTCAAGATACAGTTAAGAATAAAATAATTTTTTTTTTACATTGTTATTTCCATTTAAACAAAAAACACAAATCATGAATTTTAATTAAAATCATATATAATTGCTTTTTAAGGATTCTATTGATTTGATTATAAATCATGAAACTTGGTTATCATGCGTGAATAACTGAACTGAACTATTTTTTTCTGATTTTATATTTTACGACATAAAAAAAATGATTACCTTTCACTAATGCTATAGATATTTGCTATTCTTAATTTCAATTAAAATTGTACAGCATATTATCTTGAGGCAATTTCAAATATTGGCATAAAATATACTCTTTTCATTAAAAATTAAAGAAACTGACTTCAAAATGCTAGTTATTTTTGCTTTATACATTCGATTTCAATTTGAATTATATCCACCTCCATTGCACCATGTATCTTTCAATTGTATCGTTAGCAAGTAACCAATCACAGTTCTTTCAAGCAGTATTTTTCTGCGTGTCATTTTCCTATGTGTGGTACTTTACTCTTCAAAAGGCTAGTTATTTTTGTTCCATGCTTCCGATTTCAATTTGAATGAAATCCACCTCCATTGCACCATGTATATTTCAATGGCATTGTTAGCAAGTAACCAATCACAGTTCTTTCAATCAGTATTTTTCTGCGTGTCATTTTCCTATGTGTGGCACTGTACTCTTCAAAAGGCTAGTTATTTTGTTCCATGCTTCCGATTTCAATTTGAATGAAATCCACCTCCATTGCACCATGTATCTTTCAATGGCATTGTTAGCAAGTAACCAATCACAGTTATTTCAATCAGTATTTTTCTGCATGTCATTTTCCTATGTGTGGTACTGTACTCTTCAAAAAGCTAGTTATTTTTGTTCTATGCTTCCGATTTCAATTTGAATGAAATCCCCCTCCATTGCACCATTTATCTTTCAATGGCATTGTTAGCAAGTAACCAATCACAGTTATTTCAATCAGTATTTTTCTGCGTGTCATTATCCTACGTGTGGTACTGTACTCTTCAAAAGGCTAGTTATTTTTGTTCCATGCTTCCGATTTCAATTTGAATGAAATCCACCTCCATTGCACCATGTATCTTTCAATGGCATTGTAAGCAAGTAACCAATCACATTTCTTTCAATCAGTATTTTTTTACTACATCCTACTTGTGTATGGTAGTGTACTTTTATGAGACACTCTCCCCTTTTAACTCTGTAGCCTTATTTGTCGGCTGCAGATGAAGAGGCACAGTTGTTCCCTCGGATCCGTTTTTGATGCGGGACTAAAACCCCCATTGCGTATGGTGGGGACAATGTGGAATAGTACTTACTCCGGTCTGTGGTGTTCATTAAGGCTAGTAGTTCCTGCCTTAGGGATGAGGGGGATAGGAGTATTTATTGAACATAGATGATTGGTATTTCTATTTAATGATAGGTCACGAGGGGGGATTGTTTGGGTTGGAAGTATTGAACGCTGTTTTGGTCAAGAGCTAGACAAGTCATGTACTGTAAAGGAACACAATAACAATGTACCTGATACTTAAAGTCTTAATCTTGAGTAGACAAGAGTCCTTGACAAATCAGTAGTATTTTCATTTAAGTTGGCAATATTTTTCATTTATTTTTTTGTATCAAGTCAATAATAAAATATTGAAGAGAATATAAAAGAAAGGTACACTTCCAATTTTTATTTTATTTTATATGTAATTAAAGTAATAAGCCTATACTTGTAATATAGTATTTTAAAATTACTATATGGTAACTTTTGGTTAGGTACTCTTTTCCTACAATCTATTCAATAATTTAATCTACATTTTTTCCATGATAATTAAAACACAAAAGATCTATCTAGAGAAGCTATAATATTTCTTAAATTAGGAAAAAAATATGTGATATTTTACGTTGCGAAAAATGTAATTTTTTGTGTATTTAAAATAGTTATTTTTTAAAATATAATTTTAAAGTTATATTCTGTAAAATAAAAGGTTAACTTTGAAATTGAGAGTTTACTTGCATTTGATAAAATTTTATGTAAATTTATTGTATAATTATTCTGAAACGAATACCTAACCAAAAGTTACTATATAGTAATTTTTAAATTCTAAGTCTCAAATATAGGCGTATTGCTTAATTTAGACACAAAATTAAACAAAAAATTGGAATTACTATATCATAACACATATGTTATTATTGATTATGTCAAAATATAAATTAAAACTATAAAGCTTTTTAAATAATTTCGAGAACTTTTAAGTTGAATGAAAATACGACTGGTTTGGTTGTCATTGACTCTTATCTCCCTATAAGAAAACTATCTTATATGCCCTTGAATTCTTGCGTTGTAGACATTTTTTAGAAAAATCTTTGATGAGATCTGCCTGATTTTACCATTTTAGGACCAGTGATTTTAAATAGTATTTTCCAAATGTCCAACCTCTCATAATTTCCCTATGTAATTGTTGGAATTATAATATAATTAAAAAAATAAAACGAGCTATAAATGTTTATTGATAAAATCTCCTTTATCCATATAGTTTGCTTTTGAAAGTAATTGTTTATGGAAAATCAGTCAAACTACTTGGCATAAACTATCAACGAGAAGTACTTTCTGGCTACTAACTTTTGAAGAAGAGAACAAACAACTAGGAAATGGAACTAATACTTTATGATCTAATACATTCATTTTGATAATTTAAGCTTAATTGTGGTCCTTTGATTCTAGTGTTTTATGTGAATTTACTCTCGTTTGTATAATTGTGTACTTTGCCAAACCACTTAAGAAATAGCTGGAATAGGGAAATTAGTAACTATAAAAACCAGAATGGTACCTTGAAAGAATTTGAGTGTGGATGCTTTGGAAATCCATGCATTTGTATCTGAAATTGAAGAAACCCTGGAAATCTCGTTTTCGGTAGACCAAAAAGTAAGGTTCCCTTATAGACTGAGAGGCGACTGCAATTTTTGGACCCCATCGAACATCATTCTGAATTTTTTCTAGAAATTAGAGAAAAGTGAGTAGAATACGAATCTACTGGTCTGCCGTGGCCAAAATGGCTGAAACTGGTCAAAAATCGACTTTTACTAAGTTGAACTAAATCCAATTGCCAAATGAGCCATAACTTGCCAAATAATGAGCATTTTTCTTTCTTTGGTAACTCTCACTCTTTAATTTTCAATTAAGAAGGTTGCAGATGATTCAGATATCTGGCAACGGTCTACTTGCATCTATTAAAAGGAAACCAAGTTGGCAATAAACATTACGTCACTGATGACGTAACCAATGTCGCCAATTTGGCTTACATTTGGCTTACTTTTTACTTCCGAGCCAGAGATCAGAAATCGCTTGCGCTTTTTCTTATTGAAAATCAAGATGCAGTGGGTTGCCAGACGAAAAAGTTTGCTCTCTTTTTGGCAAGTTATGACATATTTGACAATCGGATTTTAGTTCAACTCATTTCAAGTCTATTTTTGATCAGTTTCGGCTATTTTTGCCAAGGCAGACCAGTGGATTCCTAATCTACTCACTTTTCTCCAATTTCTATAAAAAATTCAAAATGATGTTCGATGGGGTCCAAAAATTGCGGTTGCCTCTCAGACTATTATTCATTGATAGTCTAATAGTTCAGAAAACAGAAAATACAAGAAAAAATATTGCACTTTCTCCATTTCAGCAAAAAACAATTTCAAATTAGTACAAATAAAGTCATGCTTAAAGAAAAATATATATATATAAAAAAAAAGCATATGGCAGAAGAAAAATTATTATTTTATGGAACATACAAAATGAACTAAAATTTGAATTTCACTTTCAATCCTTGCTTTCGACAATCTACCTTTACTTTATGCCTTAACTTTACAGTAAGTTTTTATTTATATTTTACATTCTAATTAACATTTAAAAAAAAAAAATGTCTATTGCAAAAGATAATTATAATTTTAAGTAACAGAGCAATATATTTAAAGCAATTATTATAAATAAGTTTAAAAATTCAGTAAAACTTAGTTTTGATTTTCCATCAAATCAACTTTTTATGCACCCTCGTTCAAAGTACAGCAGTGAAGGGATTGATTGATGTCATCCGGAACACGAGTTAACAAAAATCTCCATCCAACAAAACACAAATCTCCGTATCGGGGCAATTAGTAATTCTCGGAGTAATTGCATTGGAAAACAACCCCTTCGCGTGTTTGGAGTAATCATTAGAGAGTGTAATCTAGCTCCAGTTCTCCTCCTCTTTCTCTGAGCAATTGTCCCACCGCGGAATACTAATGTCTTGAGCGACGACATCGATTTTCAGGAAAATTCTGCTCAAGATCCGCAAGGACGCGCTCTGGTAAAATGCCATCGGGGACTTCAATAGTGCCAACTGTCGTTTGACTGCAACGACTGTTGATGAATGGTTTTTGGATAGTCTTTTAATGTTTTGAAAGGGGCTGTTTGTCTTTTGTATGATTTCGTTGAATGCAGCATTGTAAAAGGAGGGAAGTGCTATTTTTGTCGTACTGTAAATGTTTAGGGGAACTTGGTAATTATTCAAATAATTATGAATATTTGAAATAAATAATCAATATACAAAGGGTCCGTAAAAGAATGTCTCAGTTTCAACGGTATGTTATAAAAATTTAATTTATACTATTTACAACAAATCATACATCAAATTGAAGGTAAACCTAGTTTTTCTTACAAATGTTCAATATGTGCACCTTTAGTTACACGGTACACATCCAACCTATAGTTCAATTTGTCCCACACTTTGGTAAACAAGTCATGTGTAATGGAAACAATAGCCTCTTCAATTCTGTGTCTCAACTCTGTCAAATCATTAGGTAACGGCGGAACTTAGACACGATCATTTATAAAGCCCCATTGGAAAAAATAGCATGGAATTATGTGGGGTGAACGTGGAGGCCAACGACAAAGAGCTCTGTCGCCTCGACCATTACGACCAATCCAACGGTCAGGGACTTGGACGTTCAACCATTCTCGTACAAAGAGACTCAAATGGGGAGGGGCTCCGCCCTGTTGCTAAATAAAGTGTATATTTGGTTGTTTTCAGATTATCTGGCACCTTCAGCAACACGAGGGCTATGATGCGCCGAAACATTCGTCATTAGACAAGCCAACATACATTTACAAACACCCATGCCTAACACGGGACTCGGAACCCGCAACCTCGCTGTCTAGAAGCTAGCACGCTAACCACTATACCATTCGGTCGGCCAAATAAAGTGTATAGATTCACCATCTGCAAATTGGGGAAAGAGCCATTCATTCAATATTTGGTCATAATGGTCGTGGCGGCAGAGCTCTTTGTCGTTGGCCTCCACTTTCACCTGATATAAAGCCATACGATTTTTTTCCTATGGGGCTTTATAAAAGATCGCGTCTAAGTTCCGCCGTTACCAAATGATTTGACAGAGTTGAGACACAGAATTGAAGAGGCTAGTGCTTCCATTACACCGGACTTGTTAACCAAAGTGTGGGACGAATTGGACTATAGGTTGGATGTGTGTCATGTAACTAAAGGTGCTCATATTGAACATTTGTAATAATAACTAAGATAGTTTACCTTCAATTTGATGTATGATTTGTTGTAAATAGTCTAAATTAAACTGTTATAATATATCATTGAAACTGGGACATTCTTTTACGGACACCCTGTATATTCGTACATTTTAAAAACTATTTTTAAATAGACAAAATTCTGATTTATTTGAAGTAAATAGTTTATTAAACAAATCTTTTTACACTAACGTAATGAGAAATGATATTTACGTATTATCACGGAGACCTTTGGTGTGACATATAATTCCCCAAACTGATTTACCAAGTCAGTAACAAAAATTGTCGGTCCTGGCGGATACCCGATTGAACTGCAGCTCATCTAAGGCATTTCGTTGGAAAGTCCCTACGCTGTCTTTCCAAAGAGGTCAAGTGGTTAGAACTTTTCGTCACCAACAAAAAGTTCGCTAACAGTTGACAGAATAATATGCACGTACCTAAGAAACTTATACAAATATCTGAAATCTACATTCCGAGAAGAAACTACAGATATACACAAATGTGATGTGTGAAATCGAAAGTTACATCAAGACGAGTTTTCATGGCCAAATTAAACCGGAAATGACGTTAATAACAACTGGAAGTCAATTTGAATTCGTTTAATCTAAATTATAAATACTGAAGACATATATTATAAATAAGTTTACAGTGAATAAATCAGTTTACCATGTGAATTTTAAAAAGGAATTTTCTATATCATAAGACAAACTTTATAAAACATAATTCATATTGTGAGCCAACTAACAAGTTTGCTGATTGAAGAAACAACTGCAAGAAGTTTTCTCATGAATCTAATTAGTAATTAATAAATTGCCTTTGTTTCTCTAATTGGGTAAACTTACAGTTTACCTTATTTTATAAATCAGTTTACCATGTGGATTTCAAAACGTAATTTTCTATATCATAAGACAAACTTTATAAAACATTATATTGTGAATTGGGTAAATTTACAGTTTACCTTATTTTATAAATCAGTTTACCATGTGGATTTCAAAACGTAATTTTCTATATCATAAGACAAACTTTATAAAACATTATATTGTGAGTCAACTAACAAGTTTGCTGATTGAAAAACCAACTGCAGGAAGTTTTCTCATAAATGTAATTAGTATTTAAAAGATTGAATTTGTCTCTTTAATTGGATAAACTTACAGTTGACCATATTTTATCGATCAGTTTACCATGTGTTATAAACCAAATAATAATACATTATAATCTAAAGCCATAGATTATAAATCAGTTTGAAAGTATTGGTAATGTTAGTAGAATTATTCAACCTAAAATGCTTCGAAGAAAAGTGCTTTCATACCTCAATGACAAGTTTACATATTGGATTTAAACTTAGGGATTGTATTAGAACGTAGATATTAATTTATTATTATTCTTGAACAGTTTGCCTCAAAATTTATCAATTTAGGATTTTGTTATCCGAAATTGTCAACTTTAATAAGAGGTGTTAATATAAGTTTGGTTATAACTTTAATAAGAGTTTGCTGACTGAAAAAACAACTGTAAGAAGTATTCCCATAAATCCAATTAGTATTTAAAAGATTGTCTATGTCTCTCTAATTGGATAAACTTCAGTTCAGAAACTGGGAAAATGCACACTAATTGAATAAGACAAACGTGTTGACTTGTGTGCTGTTTAAATTCATATTCACAAACAAAGGACAAAACTGTTAACGTTTGAATGCATATTTATTGTAAAATTTAATACCTATACAAATCAAACTTTTTGACAAAAAGGACGAAATGATGTTTTTCATATAAAAATATATTATTTTATAAATAAAGCCAAACTTTTAGGGACCCATTTCGTACTATGCATGATTTGATAAACATAAATAGTCTGTTTGGTGATGTATGTTGACAAAAATTTTGTTTTGTAATGTTTAGCAATAAATTCTTTACTTGTTGCCGACCAAACGGTATAGTGGTTAGCGTGCTAACTTCTAGACCGCGAGGTTGCGGGTTCGAGTCCCTTGTTTAGCATGGGTGTTTGTAAATGTATGTTGGCTTGTCTAATGACGAATGTTTCGGCGCATTATAGCCCTTGTGTTGCTGAAGGCGCCAGATAATCTGAAAACAACCAACCAAATCTTTACTTGTTAGTCGCCCTTAAACCCTCATTCGATTTTTTTTATTACACCATCAATATTAAATACAAATAATTACATTGTACTTCTATGCGATTTTATAAATTCTATGCTGATTTTAAATTTAATTACGAATGAAAAGTATCAAACCATACTGATCCAATACGTACAACAATTGAGTTACCGACTAAGAATTTGAAAGCATTCACTTACGGATGGTATTTTCATCTAACTAAATGCAGCAACCAAATTGTACTCCTACATATTGAATTGATCTATTGAGAAGCACGACATCTGAGCTAGCATCTCACACCGCCGTGAGGATTTTAAGAGCAAGGAAGAATCAACGTGTAGAGTATACAAATACAAATACAAATTTTAGGACCAACAACAGGTTCAAGGCCCAACAGAGTTGGTCGAGTAAATATATATATATACGTATATGGAAATAGAAAATAATTTGCATACGATAGTTACACGATCATACATACAATATAGCTTAGTTACAGGATCATGCACATACAATAGTTACAGGATTATTCAATACAATATACATAATACAATAAAATATACATAATACAATGTAATATACATAATACAATACACAAAGTTGACACAGCGTTTCACAATCATACTGGAAAAATGCAATACATAATGGAAGCTGACAAATTTTATAAAAACCAACAGTACGCAAACATAAGTAACCAAATATGGTAACAAAATAACCTAAATTAAATATATTCAAAATATAAGTTACTTACCTAGCCAGTGTAATCCAATTATTGCCTATTGATGATCCCCCAGTGCATATCTAACTGTTTCTTAAAACTCCTTATGCTCTCTGAATTTACAACATTTGCTGGAAAATCATCCCAATCATTGATAATCCTATTGTAAAAATAGTGTTTTCGCCCTTCCTATTATTATTCTACACATTGGCATTATGGCGCCCATACGCGTACCTTTGAAAGTTTGCCAATGAGTTGATTGTTACTTTTATCATCAAGTCACTAAAGGCTTCTCGATGCTTCATAATATATGTATGTAATAATCACATTTTGTGTAAATTAAGGCAGTGTGGCAAGTCAGAAAACAGTCTTTTTTTTTGCTCTCAATTACCCATACGTATATATACATAGGGTAATAGAAGTAAAGCATTCGGCCAAAAAAAAAAAAAAAAAAAAAAAATTATGCATTTCTACACTTTTTGGAACATCCTGATTTCCAAAAAGTGATCTAGAAAAAATGTATGTCTGTGTGTGTGGATGTATGTGTGTCTGTGGTCAGGATAACTCCTGAACAAATTTACCTACGATGTTCAAATTTGGTGTGAGGGAAAGTGGTGGCCATGGGAACTACCATTAAGGTTTTCGTCAAAATCGCGCATGCGCATAAGGTAGCTGCCATTGAAAATATCATGTTTTTCAATGATTGCAAAAAACGGCTTTAATGACTTTGATAAAAATCGATGTTTTAATGGCTCTTAAGGTGTTCTAAACATCCCTACCTCCGAAATTCCCGTAAAAATGTTTTAATGGCGTAAAACATTGAAAAATGAATGCCTTCAACACAGAGATCTCCTTCCTTGAGCATTCCTCATCAACGATCGTTTTTTTCTTTTCCTCTCAGTTTCGACTATAATAAAGAATAATATAAGGATTATCGAAAAGTATATCGCCCAAATCAACATTTTGGAGATTTTTTTTTCTTAGATCCATACAAGAATTATCGCCAAACTGGCTATTTTTGCTAAATGATAAGGAAAATATAAATACGGTAAATGGAACAAATCCACGTCAGTATTATAGTGTAATTGAAAGTTGTACGATGCTCCACACAATTAGTTTTTGAAGCAGTCGAACACATTTATTGAATTAAGGGAAACTGGTATAAATATATATATATATATATGTCAAAAAATGTTCTTATGTATAAAATACCAATTATATGTCTTTGAGCATTTTTTTTTTTTTTTTTTTTTTTTTTAACATTGTGTTTATTTATTTTTTAAAAAAAATCAAAAACCAAGAAAAATCCATAATAATTGATGTTAGTGTATTTTGATGTAATTCAAGAAAAATGGGCAGTTCTCTTCTGTAAGCAAGATACATTTTAGCACTTTTTTCTACTCATAAACAAATTGGAATTCTAAAATTATTATCAATCTAGCTATTATGCTTTTGATTTATATAGCTTGACTTGGTGACAAAGTTAATTGGAAAAATAATTATTTTAACTAAGTCAAATATGCATTTAGATCTCCAGGCGCACGGGACAAGTCCGTGTCCCGTGCGTCAGACGATATAAATGCATATTTGATCTAGTTAAAATAATTATTTTTAAATATAATTTTGTCACCAAGTAATATGATATAAAATGAAAACATAAGTATTAGATTCATCTTAATTTTATAATTTTTATCTGTTTACGAGAAGAAAAAAGAGCCAAAATGTCCCGTGCGTCAGCCAGAGAATTAACCAAACATTTTTTTTGCAAAGTGAATGTTTTCTGTAATACATAATAACATAAAGGGAATTTAATATCGCAGAATTTTGATGGGTGCGTTAGAAAAAAATTAAAAAAATTCTCAAAGTTAAAATATTGAAATTTTTGCTTTTTTCATGTTATCATTTACACTAAAAGTTATATTTTAAAAACATTATTTAAAAAATAAAATTCCAGGAAAAGAAAATGTTTGCAATTATATAAAGTAAATGATTCAAGAATTTGAATAACCATTTGTCAATGGCTCTGGATATATATATATATCAATTTGAATTTGCAACATCTGTGAAAAACGTTAGTGCTCGGGAGAAGCACTTTAAGCAGACATTTCAAGGCGTTACGCCCATTAGTGATGTTTGAATAACAGGTTATATCATGGCGTTCTAATTACCGGAAGAACAAGATAAAAACATCATTCTCTTCAGGAATGTATATAAACTATTTTTTAAAATAAAAAAAAAAATCTGATTTTTGATTAAATTTCAGTACTGAACCCCCTTAATTTGACTCTCGGAGAGAGAATACTAGTAATAGACTGAGAGGCGACTGCAATTTTTGGACCCCATAGAACATCATTCTGAATTTTTTATAGAAATTAGAGAAAAGTGAGTAGATTACAAATCCACTGGTCTGCCGTGGCAAAAATGGCCGAAACTGGTCAAAAATCGACTTTTAATAAGTTGAACTAAATCCAATTGCCAAATGCGCCATAACTTGCCAAATAATGAGCATTTTTTTTTTTATTTGGTAACCCTCACTCTTTAATTTTCAATGAAGAAGGTTGCAGACGATTCAGATATCTGGCAACGGTCTACTTGCATCTATTAAAAGGGAGCCAAGTTGGCAAAAAATATTACGTCACTTATGACGTAACTGATGTCGCCAATTTGGCTTACTTTTAAAAGATATAAGATTTCGGAGCCAAAGATCAGAAATCGTTTGCGCTTTTTGTCATTGAAAATCAAAATGAAGTGGGTTGCCAGACGAATAAGTTTGTTCTATTTTTGGCAAGTTATGACATATTTGGCAATAGGCTTTTAGTTCAACTCATTCCAAGTCGATTATTGATCAGTTTCGGCCATTTTTGCCACGGCAGACCAGTGGATTCCTAATCCACTCACTTTTCTCCAATTTCTATAAAAAATTCAGATTGATGTCTGATGCGGTACAAAAATTGCAGTCGCCTCTCGGACTATAACTAAAACGACAAATAGGAATAGAGTAAATGTTGCGTCATCGTCGAATAGACAACTGTAACCTATATTTGTATTGAGCCATGGGAATTGTGCTGAGCTTAACAGGAATTAAAATATCCAGGGTGTGAACTATAAAACCGTCTGACTCAAGAGAGAGAAATACTGAATATTAATTATGGGACTCGATGTTAGAAACGAGACTATCGTAAACAAATCTCACATGAATGAGTTGTCGAATGTGAGAAAGAAAGTTAAGGTATACGTATAGGTTTCAACATTTTCTTTTTTAATTTTTAATTCAAAATTAGACCTTTGCCACTTGAAAAGTACATTATTTGTTAAACTGTTTCCAATAATTTTTTTTTATTTTTTAAATTTTTATAAATAATTAACATTTAATCAACTAATTAGGATAATTTCGAAAGGTAATGACAACAATTCTAAATAACCCACATATACAATTTTGGAGTTCAATAATGCGGAATACCCTGCTTTATGTTTTGATCCTATTAACAGAATTTTACAGTGTGTATATTTTGTGATATCTTGCTTTAACTGAATCTATTAGAAAAATCCAAGTTTTTTTTATATAGAATGTAATCTTTAAAATTCAATTAAAAAAATATTTATTTACAAATCACTTAGTTTTTAGAGTCAAAACATTCAACAATGTATGCAGATTATATAGCAAAAAAAAAATTCAAAAAATATTATTTAAACTAGAGTTATTACTGTTTGAATGAAATGCAAAATAGAAAAAACTACAATCTGGGAATCCCTTTTAAAAAAGTATTTTTTATATAAAAAAACCTGTTATTATTATACTAATTATTATATGTTTCCCTTTTAGTATGCTCCTCCATCATAGGGTTTCCTTCTTTTGTGTTGTTTTGATTTTGCTTTTGTTTTTTTACGGCCTTACAAATCTTCACCGATTTGTGCGAGTTTTGCGATTTGAAGCATATACTTGTACCTTAAGAGCTATGAAGGGATTAAAAATATAAATTCGCTCTTTGAAAGAATGAATTTAAATTAATATCATTACTAAAAACAGATTGCTATTACATGTATAAGAAATGCCATATTTTTGTATACCTACAAATTATACCGTTGACCGTTGACGAGACAAAATTTCCGCAAACAGGTTCATTTAGTCCTTTGAAACGATCGATCCGGACAGATCATTCTACAAGAAAACCCTGGTGCTAGTGTGAGTCAAACGGATTATTCTAAAAAAAAAAAAAAAACTGTAAAAATTAGAGGTCGGAAATATATCGATCAAAATAAATATCGATACAATACAAAGAAAAAAATATCGATACATGATTTTTTTTTTATTAATTGATTTTCAGCTTTGCGAGAAACAAAGTTTTCTGGGCGAATTTCTACTTTTCATGATTGCTTTTTTGTAAGGTGATTACTTTTCCAACTGAAATGGATCTATTACAAAAAAAAAAAGTTATATTTTCACTCAATTGGTGCAGTGATTTTAAGAAAAATTTAGATAATTTTCAATAGCTTAGTGTATGACAAAATATCGAATATTGGTGCCATTTTAACTGTCTCTCAGCCAAGCTCAAACTTTAGTTTTGAAGTTTTTGAAAAGGGCACAAAGAAAATCCAAAAAAAATATGGAACTACAAAACGATCATCAAAAAACTGAAAATGTTTGAAAATATCGATATATCGGAGACTTTTATCGGTATTATTAATATCAATATTTTATAGAAATATCGATAAAAATATCGTCGTATCGATGTATCACCGACCTCTAGTAAAAATAGTATGCTTAAAATTAGCAGGAAATCCTTTCAATTGATCAGTACTTTCAAAAATAGGTATTTACGTATTATTGCTCCTTTGGCAACTTTGGCAAAAAGTTCGAAATTTTTCTTATTTTTGCAAGTAAATTAATTAAATGGATTTGTTACTATTTTTAAGCATACCATTTTCACAATTTTTTTTTCGATTTGTTTAACTTAAATGCAGCTCTCACTTTCAATAAAAGTTTTTATATTTTAAAGTTACAGTGCTAATTTAATTCTACATATGTTAATACATATTTAAAACAAGCACTATAGCTGATAATGCATTTGCAAGTTTATCTCGTCCAACTCAATTAGTGTATTTCCAGTTTCCTTTAGCTTTAAATTGAATTAATCTCCATACTACCTTTTAAAACAGATAAATTTTAAAAGTAATAGTTTTGAAAGAAATTTTTCAATACGAATCGTCTTTGGACATTTGTAATTGAATTAAAACTCCAACTCTAATTTAATCTTAGTTATTTCTTACCCATTAACTATGTTCTTCTCCAACAAAACATGAAAAGAAACTGCATTACGATTACGAATTTGAATAAATTGAATACGATTGCTGTGATACTTTTTATTCTTTTGTTTCGCTAAGTGTGTAGAAAGAATTCGATTTACATATATTGAGAAAGCGATGTTTTAAATTATAAGAGGAATATTTTCTTAACCTACTTTACCTTAGTTTTATCTTAACGAAAAAAATGCAATCAATATTTTCTTAGATAGGCAGGTTTAATGGCGAAAGGTACAATATTGTTAAAGAAAATCGAAGCTACTGCTTTTCATTTGTGCAGTTCTATGAAGGGGTATGAGTTTGTATGTAGTTTGTTTAGATATGATTTCCCTTAATGATTAGTATTAGAAATAATTGTCTTAAGTCACTAGTTTATCAAAATTGGATGTTTATGTTTGAAAAATTTGGCACGTAACAGTTACTAACATTGTAAATAAATGTTTAAAAAGTTAAATGTGTTTTTGTTGATGAAAATGTTAAGGCTAGATACCATGCTTGCAAAACTTGACAACATTTGATGACTAAAACCTTTATCAGTTAAAGTCGACGAAGAATGATTAAAAAAGTTTTCTCTAGGTCTTAAGTCCAAGAACTTTGAACTCAGATTTTTTCGAAAAAAAAAAAAATCTTTATAATAGGACACAGTTTTTTTTGTTTTTTTTTTAGATTTATAAAACACCTATACATCAATACAACTGAACAACATCAACATACATATGTTTTTATACAAGCAGACGCATGCCCACACAATTCCTTTCCAACGTATGCTCAAACATTAAGTGAGGACGGACGCCAGACCACACTCTTGTTCATTTGAAAATAATACCCTTGGGCTTAAGGCCCAGGGTAACAAAACCTAAAAGCATAATTTTTTTCTGTGGATATTTCGTTGTTTTTCAATGGTTTTATAGTATTCTTACGGTTTTATAATCATTCTTTTAACTTAAGGCGACGACCGACGCGAAATATCTTTTCTCAATCTTTTGCCAACACTCTTGATATTTACCAATACTTTCGCTATTGACAAGATTTGCTTTGTTTTTTATAAGTGTTAAGCTGATGTAATAGTTTCTGTTTTATTTTGCATTCATTCATCGTAATGTAAGAGTATTGGCCATGGGTAATAATGTAACCATGGTAACCACACAAAAAAAGTAAACGTCTGTAGAGGGAAAATCCGTTGAAAAAATTGGCATCTCTGAAAAGCTACCACGGAAGAAACTGAACATATAAATGTGTATGGATTTGAAACATTTTGATAATGCATGCTACTGAATTTCCCCACGTAATTATTACCTGGATCCATGATAGAAGAAGCGGGCGTGAAACTTCAGTGTCGAGGAAAGGCACAAGAGGAAAGCAGCACATTGCATACTGATCAAGCTGAAATCTGGTCAGGGAAGTGGCTGTTGACCGTAAGGGATTGTCATAATGCGATATGGCATGTTTCTTGGATAAGTCCAGTAGGGTTCTTGGCCCTTTCCTTCACGTCCCCTTTCTAAATATTTACTTTGAACACAAATTTGCATACCCAAGGGGCGGGTTTTTCACTCGCTGTTTTTCAGCCAATGTTGACTGCCATCGAATATTGCCAATCCAAAGCCTACTCGTTGCTAAACTCACAGCAATTAACAATTTTAAAATCTGTGATACGGACTATCGGGGTGCATAAAAGGTGATGCAAACATGATTAAAATCCCTGGACGATTCCATCACCCATCTTCATCCATGACGTATTATAGCTAGAATCCTGATTTTTTTTTTGCCATAGTGTTGCCTCAGGTGAGTAGATTGCTGATTGACCGGAGTTGCTGATCTTTTGAGTCTACCTCTTGGAAATGCTGGTGCTGTCATAGTCATAGTCATAGTCATAGTAAATGGGGAGGTCAGTTGAGCCTAGGTGCTGATTCCACTAGGGAATATTGCACCAACCCCTTTATTTTACGACCCCCTGTCAAAGAAAACCAGATTCCTTAAGAAAGGTCAAAAGGCTTTTGACAGGTTCCTCGTGGATTGTATCAAGTTCTGTTCCAAGACCTAAGCTTGAGTGCCTAATGTGAAGAAGAGCTTCACATTCAAAAAGTATATGGTGGGCTGTTTCCTCTACCATATTGCACTTCCTACATAAAGGTTCTTCTTTAAATATTCCCATTCTATGAAGGTGTTTTCTTAGGTGATAGTGGCCTGTAAGAAATCCAACTATCACTTGCTGGTGCTGTACCTAGGAGCCACTTGTAAGCAAACCCAGATGGATCTCTTGACCTTTGCATTTGCCTAGCCGATGTCCCGCGCCCTCCGTGAAAGTTCCCATGTTCAACGACCTCACTCAATGTGAGTTTTTTACAAGTTCCCTTTATTCCTTTCGGCCATACACTAATACAGCGTTAGCCACTACGCGGTCTGTGACAAATTTTTCTATGGCCCGCTGGTCATACAGAAGAACAAAAATCAAATTTCACGGTATGGACTTATTTTTACATAATTTTAATTTGTCAGAAATAGTATGTGTTTACTAGCAGGACAGAGTTCTTCATTATGTGATCGAAGAAACTATGGATGAAGAAGCTTTCAGCAAGATAGTAATCATCAAGAATAAACACAGGATCAACATAACTGAATCTCATTTAGACAATTTATTAAGATTAGCTGCGACAAATAGTGACTCTTTCACTCTAAAATCAAAAGAACGATTTCGACCATCATCATCTCACAAATGATATCGACAAAACAGGATAATCTGGAATACAGTTTAAATACTTTTATTCAAAATCAGGTTAATACGCTTTGGCATAACGACAGAGATGGAGAATGGGACTCTTAAGAACTTACATGCCAGTCGAGTGACTAATAACTTTAATGATAATCAATCAGATTCTCTATTTGCTACCAAGATGTCAACTTTCTAAGGAGTTACTAAGGAAGCAGTTTTCCAACCAAATTTTAGAGCACTTCTAGTTAATTTTTAAATAATCATAAAAATTATATCGATGAACTTTAAGTATAAACACCAAGTTCGTTTTATCTAGGATACAACAAGTCATCATATAATGTATGCGTATTCAATAAAAAAAATCTACTTTTACAGCTTCTTAATCACTGTTACAAAGTATATGTGCCTATGAGAGTAACAAAGTAATAACAATAAAATATATGTCTTAATGTACCACCACCACCAGGTATCGATTCTCATCAAGAGCGAAGTTATAAACGACCGCACAATCCTCTCCTTCCGCGATATCTCGAATCCTCAAAGTGCCCCAATGTATCAGCATCCGATTCACTAACCATTCATCACGGAGTAACTGATGAAAAGGACTCTGAAAAGAGAAAAAGCTTAATAATAAATATAAAAAAAAAGGATGAACAGAGTCATTTTTTACTCCCAAAAACGGACAGCCAAAAGAATATAAAAAACTGTCGGAATCGACGTTGACACTAAATGAAAAATGTCGTTCAAATTATACGAAATGGAGGGACCTGCCGATGGGGATGAAGCGGAGCCGAGGAGAGGATCTTGTATTAATAATTGTCATTTGGACTGGTAACGTTAAGCCCTACAGTCCATTATTCATATCTGTAATGGGAGGCGGGGGACAACAAAGGGATTGTATAAAGATCCCTCCTTTGGTCCTTTGGATGAAAGGCGATGCTATGTGCTGACTCGTGGCCCAAAATGATGGGGTTGTCTAAATGGACCAAACCACATTCGTCGCCATTTGTGGTCCACTTAAAATAGACGCTAACTTAGACTGATATCCGAAGATAGGTGTGACGTTATACCAAACCACATTTGCCGCCATTTGTGATCAATTTGAAGTAATGGGAAGAATGAATACACTGCAGTGCCATACTAATTTAGATGATAGTCGCATACATCAATACTCACCAGGAGTGGGTATTCGATATCATGATGTTTAGTTCCTTAGCCCTGGTGCCGACCGAACGGTATAGTGGTTAGCGTGCTGGCTTCTAGACCACGAGGTTGCGGGTTCGAGTCCCGTGTATGACATGGGTGTTTGTAAATGTATGTTGGCTTGTCTAATGACGAGTGTTTCGGCGCATTATAGCCCTCGTGTTGCTGACGGCGCCAGATAATCTGAAAACAACCAACCTTAGCCCTGGCGCTGTGTATTTTTAGGAATTGCATTTTACAAGCGATCTTAAACCTAAATAAGCCATAAACCAATAAAATAATTAGTCAATACTCAGGTTAGAATCTCAGATCTATTTGTTTATTCAAACACATTTATAAAACGTAACATTAGTGTAAATCATCCTCTCATGGTGTTATCTTAATAAAACAGCCATGAACCTTAAATACTAACACTTAAATGAAGCAGTTCTCAATGGTTTGATATCTTACCGATACTGCTATTAATTCCAATACCCTAACATATTTGTTGTTAAGTAAGCATTGAACAGATATATACGGTCAAAGAAAGTAAGAAAATAGATGATTCACGTACAGTCTCAGGTAGAGGAAAAGTACTCATTACGTGGACGGTATCAGGAAAGTCAGTCAGTTATTAACTTTTATTTGCTATATGCGGTCTGACAGACCGCGAGTCATTTTTTGTGGAATGCTTTCACAGCCTAAAAAAATGTATCTTTGACTTTTATATTAATTTTTCAGATACAATGTTTCTTAAAATTTAAACTGATGTTCACCAATTTGTTTGGAGCAGTTTGGACCTCGTGTTGCCCTTGAAACCAAAACATCGATCCACCTAACCACAGCAGTTAAAGGTTAAGGAATTATCAGTGAAGACAGGGTACTGGATAAGGATTCGATAGATCCATCAGTTCCAATTCTATCCAGGACTTTCGTTCGTCTTGATGATGATAATTTTGACAGTGTCGTATTCAGAAAACAGAATTATGTTCCGTCAAAGATGCAGCATGTTTTTACGACAGTTGAACGTATATTAACGTGAAACAATTAATTTCAGTTAACGCTTATCCCGTTCTCTCACAGTCATTTTAGGTGAAATTATCGCCAGCACACTTATTTTATAGAATTCTTATTGTGTCGGTGCATCTTTTTAAATACTTTATGTTAACCTTGATTGTTTGTGTTTTTGTGTGGGTATGTATATCAATGACGGGTAAATGTGCGGAAGCCTAATTAACCCCTTTGGCGACATCCAATCGAGCTAAAACTTGGCATATAGATTCGATGTCGATGACAAAGCATTCTATAAAATTTTGGGAGCTGTCACTAAAAAGTCGCTTTTACGAAATACTAATAAACCAATTTGCCGTCATTCAAACGTGCTGAAATAGCATTTAACCGATCCTTGAAGAAACTAATTCATGTTGCCTAAACTTTTTTTTAATAACTGACTAATAAAATTGTTTTAATTGGAATAAATAAAATATAAATGGATGTAAGTGCATAAATTTAGATTAATGTTTAATGAATACATTTTGAAAAGTAGTTTAACGCTTATTTTGCTGCAAGGAGATGTTTTTAATATTTAAAATGAGGTGCCAACACCAAACACATGTTGGTAATAGTAACGGCGCTGTGTTAATGGATATAAAATTTGGAAATGCTTATAAAGGATTTATACTAAACGCTTTGTTTTTATAAGTAATATTTTTAACAATAGTATCGAAAATTCTGTTCCTGGGAATGACCTTCGAATTGCTATGCTAGCTGTTTGGAGCTCCAACCATGTTGAAAACCAATTAAATATTTCTACTTGGGCCTCTATTTCCTTGAATTTCTATTGAGAAAAGAGATCTAGGATCCTCTTCAGAAGTCTATCATTTTAAAAGCGCAGTGGTTGATGCAAATATTGATGTACATAAGTATAATGGTAAAATGTTTGAAAAAATATTTCTAGCATTTCAGTGTATAAGATCCAATATTGGCATTTAAGTTGCAATGGAATACGTATGAGAAAAGATTGACTTATCAGTCATTTCTTGAATGTCAAGTCCCATTTAAATTTGATATTAATACTAAAGAGCTTTGGGGGTTCATTTGTTACGTATATACATTTAATATTTAGAAAAATCTAAGATTAGAAAAACATCATATAATGGAAATTTCAATTCGTGTATAAGATAAAAGTTGAAGATTATTGACAATGAATCTCAATGATTCTAATTCTACCAGAGCGTGTCAAATTATCTATTTTTAAAAAGTCAGACTCCAAAAACTTACCGTCTAATACAGTTTGATATGCGAATGAAGCAATGCTGTTAAAATACATATTCTGAATCAAAACGTTTAAAAAAAATGATGCGTTATGAAGTGATAACGTTGCATACTAGAAATTCTGTACTTTTGTCCTGGTCAAAATGCGAGGGCTACTAAATCCATTTGAAGTAAGATAAAGGGGATTATTTAAAATGTATTTAACTTAATTGGAATGTTGTAATTTTTCGTACAACACGAAATAGGTCATTAACATATCTAAGAGGCGCGAAAGAAGACACTGGTAACTTTAGAATAAATAATTGTGTTGTAGTCCGAGAGGCGACTGCAAATTTTGAACCCCATCAAACATCATTCTGAATTTTTTTATAGAAATTGGAGAAAAGTGAGTAGATTAGGAATCCACTGGTCTGCCGTGGCAAAAATGGCTGAAACTGATCAATAATCGACTTGGAATGAGTTGAACTAAAAGCCGATCGCCAAATATGTTATAACTTGCCAAAAATAGAACAAACTTATTCGTCTGGCAACCCACTTCATTTTGATTTTCAATGAGAAAAAGCGCAAACGATTTCTGATCTTTGACTCGGAAAACTTATATCTTTTAAAAGTAAGCCAAATTGGCGACATCAGTTACGTCGTAAGTGACGTAATATTCTTTGCCAACTTGGCTCTCTTTTAATAGATGCAAGTAGACCGTCGCCATATATCTGAATCGTCTGCAACCTTCTTAATTGAAAATTAAAGGCTGAGGGTTACCAAATAAAGAAAAAATGCTCATTATTTGGCAAGTTATGGCGTATTTGACAATTGGATTTATTTCAACTTATTAAAAGTCGATTTTTGACCAGTTTCGGCCATTTTTGGAACGGCAGACTAGTGGATTCGTAATCTTCTCACTTTTCTCCAATTTCTATAAAAAATTTAGAATAATGTTCGATGGGGTCCAAAAATTGCAGTCGCCTCTCAGTCTATTACTTTAGTCTAACTTCAGGTTCACTTGCAGATGGTCAGTATGATTTTACATTTAAACTTGTAATTAAGGACTGATGCATTTGAAATTAATATTACACTGTAAAATTACACAATTTAAAAAAAAAAAAATATGACAGTTTATGTATTTCTTTCATTACCTAGTCTAGTCATGGGATAGTTACCGGAATTTTCGGGAATGCTACGGTAAATTTCTGGAAAACAAAAAACATTATTAGAATACAAGCATACACAAGTTATACACGAATACAGTAACCTATTATCTATAAGTTTTCCAATTTAATCATAAAGTAATATAATAACTAATAATAAATAATTTTCAAAACTTGTTCATAAAAATGAATGGGAATTTATGCACTCACATCCAAATATATTTTATTTATTCTGATTAACACATTTTATTTATTTATTTATTAAAACATTTTAGGCAACAGGATTTTTTTTTTTTTTCAATGATCAGTCAAATGTTATTTCAGCGTGCTAGAATGACGCCAAGTTGGTTTATTATTATTCCATAAAAGCGACCTTTTAGTTACAGTACGAAATTTGATAGAACGGTATAGTGGTTAGCGTGCTAGCTTCTAGACCGCTAGGTTGCGGGTTCGAGTCCCGTGTTGGCATGGGTGTTTGTAAATGTATGTTGGCTTGTCTAATGACGAATGCTTCGGCGCATTATAGCCCTCGTGTTGCTGACGGCGCCAGATAATCTGAATACAACCAACCAACGAAATTTGATAGAATGCATTGTTATCGGCATCGAATCTATCTGCCAAGTTTCAGCCCGATTGGATGAAGGCAAGGGGGTTAATTAGGCATCATCAGATTTTCCCAACATCGACAAGCATACCTAAGCATACACACAGAATCAAAATTAATACAAAGGGATTTAATAATGATATTTAGACATTTGAAGATTTAACCTCCAAATGTTATTATTTTAAGTCTAGGCTATCGGGAACGCCACATTCTTTCATGATACGTTCATCAGGAATTTCTTGTAGAGAGGGAGGATTTAGCTCGTGTGGCGATGCCCTCGACATGAGAAAGTTAAAAAATACGAGTCTAAAATGGAACCTAGCTGTCTAGAATCTAGCACGCTAACCACTATTCGCCGACTAAACGGTATAGTGGTTAGCGTGCTAGCTTCTAGACCGCGAGTTTACGGGTTCGAGTCCCGTGTTAGGCATGGGTGTTTGTAAATGTATGTTGGCTTGTCTAATGACGAATGTTTCGGCGCATTATAGCCCTCGTGTTGCTGACGGTGCCAGAAAATCTGAATACAACCAACCAACTAACCACTATTCCGTTTTGTCGGCTGGAATGCTGTTGATAATACAAGAATATTGAATAAACAAGAATTCTTTTATACCTCATATTCCCAAACAAATATTGTTTGTTTTATAATTGTTTTTTACTATACCAGGTGATCTATTATTATATAATATATACTGTATTATTATTTAAACATATGGTGTGTTATTTAAATAGTGTATTTAAAAAAAAATATTATATTTTTAAATCCATTAATCATTACAATTATAAAACTTTCTTAATGATGTTATTCAAAATAAAGTTATTTTAAAAGTATTCTATTATTTTTATTGAAAGATTTATGTCCAATTATCGATAAAAATGACTTATTATAACTGTTAATTTAACATTTTTGTGACCGTCTTTTTATTATCATATCATCGAAGCTAAATCCTCACCAAACCAACTATTCCTCCAAAATTTACACTCAAAATATCCTTATACTACCTAACCACCAAACATAAGCCCAAACTCTTCAAATTGTCCCTCCCCTCCTAAACAAAACGTACGATTAACTATTACTCCCCCAACCAAACGAACCTTAATTACCCAAGATCTTCATTAGCAATCGAAAAGCTTTTCGTTTGATAATGTCTCCGTCCGACAATGCCTGCAGCGGGCTTGATACTGCGCCATCAAAGGCAGACAGTGCAAGCCAAATGAACGCACGCATAAGTTAAAGTGGCCAACAGAAGCTACGTCACTTCAAAGGGAACCCCATCACACTTCCGTAAGAGCCAACCAATGGGAAGTAGCCTCTGCCTTTAATTAAAACGGCAGGACTTTAAAAGCCCATTGATACGAACTGGCAATGGGGGAGGGCTTTATTAAATCCGTGGTGCCCTTGTTCTGGTTGCAGGGCATTAAGGATGAGAATAGATAGGTAAGTAGGGGCTTTTAAGTGGAAGTATGTTATGGGTGGTGAGAAATGTGGTTTCGTATATCTTGGTAAAATAGTAAAATATTAGGTGAGCGAAAGACTTGCTTGAAGAGAAATAAATGTTGGGCAAAAACTATCGTTATGAATATTTTTAGAGGAAATAATGATGCAGTTTTTATTAAAGACTTTCATTTATTTTTAATTCGAAGACTCACAAAACTTCTCCAAATATTAAATTCCCCATCAACAAAAGCTTCGGTACATACAACTTCAGATACATGACAATGCAGGCACAACAGAGGTAAAAAAAATGCTCAGATCCTTTCGAAACAGCTTCCAAATCTCAACTGATCCATATTCCATCCATCGGCTCCTTGTATAGCCACGCGGCAGAAATTTCTAGCAAAATCCAGTCAACCAATGACGTGATTCAAACGCACCTAACTTTCCCGATTGATTTAGGTGTTGCCACTTTTTTTCTACATAATCACTGTTAACAAATAAAATAAAACAGAACTTTGAAAGAAATACGTAACTATTCACAAATTTGTGTAACATTATTGTACTGATAAATGTACATTCATTTGGAAATAGTATGTACCGTTATCCTGACTTTCAAGATAGTTTTATCATCAATAACAATGTCCATGTTACTGAAACTTTGTAGATCAATCCACTAAAGAGCGTCTCAAGTGTTATAGAACAAATGTGGGAGACTACGTAGAAAGAACAACGATCTATTTTACATAGCGTATGAGGGGTTTCTCTTCTGCTGCAAGCAGATGATTCAAAGTGAATAATGGTCCCAAGTCTTAAGGTATGCAATACATTGCCCTTGGTTGCAAACCGATTTTAACTAGTTCTGTAGGAAGTTTGTAGTATAGATCTCTACGGTGATTGTTAAGCCTACTTCGGCTTCAAGATAAAAATCAAGCATGTACTACCCAGTCGTCTTCGTCTGACCTGGAGAAGAATGATGGAGAGAGAGAAAGACGATGCCGGATAGTTGAGTTGGAGTCAGTCAGGGCTGTTGCAGTCGACAGGAGAGGCTGGAGATCTAGACTTAAGGCCTTATGTACCCCAGGGCAAGCCAAAAAATGATGATGATGCACATCCTAGAAGTTGCAGTTAGAGCTCAGAAAGAGAGAGGTAGGTTACGGCCTTTATATACTAGGAGCTGCACAAAAAGCACACTTTAAAATTAAATAAAGAAGTTGATGTTGATAAACATCATAAGAACATCAACAAGTTAAAATCACTTTTGGGTAATGAATTGAGGACTAGAAATGGAAAATGACCTAAATACAAAAAAAAAAAAAAAAAAAAAAAAAAAAAAAAACGATTTTTTTTTATTTTTTTTTTACGGAAAAAGGTTCTAAAGACCAAGCTAAACAAAGTAGAGAACGCCCAAAGTGCGAACTCCAGTAGCAATAGTTCAAATTCAATCTGATACTTAGTCATAACCTTAAGTATCAGATTTTTCATCTCTCCTAAAAAAATTTTCTTTTTTGGACTTGGGTCGTTTTCCATTTCTAGTCCTCAATTGTATTTATTCCAAAAACGCTCTTTAATTATTCTTCAAGTGTGCTTAATATATATTTTTGCATAAATTTGTGCCCACAATTCTTATACAATGCGTCACTTTAACGTATACCATATGAAACAGTAAACATTCATTTTGATAAGCCATTCCCTTTAGTTATTCATCTTTAAGAAAATGGTAGAAAAATACGATCGTCTTTCATATGTTCAAACCTTATATTACTGAAATCAAGGTTTAGGATTGGAAGTAAATTATGAATGTAAATGATGGCATGATATAAAGATCATTTGCAATCTTAATAATATGAAATCACTGTTTTAAAAATAAGCGAAAATAGCAAAATTAAAAATAATACTTTTTCCACTTTTGATGAAAATTTCTCATCCACTATGTACTCAATAAACATATTAAAATTATAATAATAATCTTTCTAAATATCACGGACAATGATGGAAGAGTGTAGAGCTTTTTAATACACATGCGTTGACAGTGATAAGTCTTTATTCTGAGGAATAAATAACAGTCCCACTATTATGACGTGCTTCAACTGTATCTAGTATTAAGCATTTAACATTTTAGGTGCTTAAAACTTTTCTTCTACGTATTTTAAAAATAAAATTTTTATGTAACGTTGGGACTAAAAATATTCATTGTTAAACTAAACTAAATTTCGAAAACCTACAATTTATTGCTTTTAGATTTATTTTTTAATTTATATTAGTAGAGATGTCTTTAAGGAGTATAATAAGTTTGGGAAGTTAGTATTTCATTTTTGTTTATTATTAGTTATCGATAATTCGCTTACGTTTAATAATAATTCATTAGCTATAATTTCCGCTCTAACGAGAAACATGATCTTATTTTATGTAGATTAAGGTTCATTGAATTTGAAACAAAATATCCGCTCGACCTTACAAGCACATTTTACACTACACTATAGCTCTTTGTACATGTTTTAGTAATGCATAGTTAGTTAACCTTTTATTTGAATTTCTATTTTATTTCTGATTTTAATGACTTTTGGAATGGGTCGTATTTATGTGTAATGTAGAAATATGATGGAATATATTTCCTTTTTGCAAAAAAAAAAAAAAAAAAAAATTATATATATATATATATATATATATATATATATATATATATATATATATATATATATATATATATCGTAGTACCGCGACTAGGAATTGCTCACCTAAATACGACAGAATTGCTAGCAGAAACATCATTCCTCGTTCACCTCTCCAAAAAAAAAAAAAAAAAAAAATCAACTGAAAGATAACAATTTTATAAGATTTTGTGTTGTTACTGTGTTAGTAAGTATAATTCATTTCTGAACATATTTACAATTTGAAAAATTATGATAATTATTTAATGTAATATAATAATTGTAAAAATTTTACCCTCGATATTTCTTATTTGTTCGTAAAACTTCTTTTAAAATAAATCATTAACACATATATGTTATCGTCTGCATTTATCGATTGTATCATCTGTATAGAGGGCGTTCAAAACCCACTGCACTTCATATATATTTTCATAATTATTGGTCATTTCACACCAAAATAAACTCAGGATGCCACAAATAACACAGCCAGCCCATAATCATGAACAAAATCAATTTAATAAGATT
This sequence comes from Linyphia triangularis, assembly GCA_963978545.1. Taxonomy (NCBI): domain Eukaryota; kingdom Metazoa; phylum Arthropoda; class Arachnida; order Araneae; family Linyphiidae; genus Linyphia; species Linyphia triangularis. The sequence goes on along the minus strand of OZ021725.1, from coordinate 4,204,807 downwards.
AAGTTTACAAGTATGAAGCCTCATCACCATCACAATCCTGTATATATATACACCTTTTACAACCATTACGGTTACAGAAATAACCATGACATTTGCATAACATGGAGTACGACACATAATAATTCAATAATAAATATAATATTAAATAAATCTCCAATATTCGGCCCCATCGGACTCCATAAGCAAATTCTAATCCTTCTTTACATAATCTCCGTAAAGCTTTACCTTAAAAGAAAACATCAATACATTTGATTAAATATAAAATGCAAACAATTTTTCAACTTCTCTTTCACAAGAGGCTTCGTCAGAAAATCAGCTACATTTTCAGAAGACATAACATATTTTAAATCAAATTTATCTTCAACTAACAATTGTCTTATGAACTGATACTTGATATCAATGTGCTTTGTTCTCAAATTCTCAACTGAATTTTTCGTGAAGTAAATCGCAGATTGATTATCGCAATACTGCGTCGGTATTTCTACTTTAAATAAATTTAATTCTCTTAGAATATTTGTAAACCAAATTAATTCTTTAACCGATTCAGTCAAAGCTACAAATTCAGACTCCATAGTGCTAAGAGCAATACATCGCTGCTTTCTAGATTTCCAAGAAAATGGTATATTACCGAGAAACAAAATATGACCACTCGTTGAATGACGATTTGATAATCTACAACCCCAATTCGCATCTGAATATGCCGTTAAATTACCATTGCAAACATCTGACAGATTTATCTTTCAATCTATAGTATTAAAAACATAGTTTATAATATCTACAACAATTTTCCAATGCTCAAATGTATACCCATTACAAAATTGTGACATTAAATTAACTGAAAAACTTATATCTGGTCTACTTCGGTCTGCTAAAAACATTAAGCATCCTATCAACGATCTGTAAGGGTAACTTAACATTAAATCACTTTCTACAATTTCAGTTTCTTTAACTACATCTGGAAGTGTCACACCAACTTTAAATGGTAAACTGACATTAGATTTTGGTAATCCAGCAAATCGATTCATTAACTTTTTAATATAAGTTTGTTGATGCAAAAAAACTCCTTTCTCATTACAATCAAAATTAACTCCAAGTAAAAATTTTACCTTTCCTAATTCTTTAACCTCTAAACTTGCCTTAAGTTTTGAAATAACAATTTCTATTTCTGAAATCTCTTTTCCAAATAAAATTAGATCATCAACATATACAGCTAATATAACATTATTGTACTTATAAACACAATTAACCCAACACAAACTTTCAAATCCAAGTTTCTTAACTATCGAATCAAACTCTGTTGCCCATTGCCTTGAAGATACTCTAAGTCCATAAATGGCTTTTTCTAGTTTACAGACCTTTTGTTCATTACCACTTTCTACAAAACCAGGTGGTTGTCTCATATACACTATCGTGTCCAATTTGCTGTACAAATATGCAGACTTGACATCAAGCTGAAAATGATTCCAACCTAACAAACACACTAAAAGTATAAAAAGAAATTTTAGTACAGAAAAATTTATCACAGGTGAAAAAATATCAGTGTATTCAAAAATATGTCGTCCTTGTCCCTGTTTGAAATCTTGTGCACAAAGTCTCGCTTTGAACCGTTGTACTTTATTGTTATCATCGCATTTAACCGTGTACACCCACCTACATCCTACAATCTTTGCATTTGGCGGCGGGTTAACTAACTTCCAAACTTGTCTGTCTTTCATTGTTTGAATTTCATCTAACATAGCAGAATCCCACTCGATCTTATCTTCACTCTTCTGTGTATCTGCAAAGCTCTTTGGTAATTCCACGTTATAAATTTCATCTTGAAATATGTCTTCTATGCAGTTTTCAAAATACATAGACTCATTACTTTGTTCTTCTGAATTAGTTTCTCGATTTTCATTATTGATACTCACAATTTCAGACTGAGCTTGAACAGTAGATTCTGGTTTAAAGGAACACACACTCGAATCATACACAATGTCATGCATTTCGCAATATTTTTGAACGTCATTTTGTGATCTTAGTCTTGCATTATCAGGTGTAAAATAATACACATAGACCCTATTGCCTAATGTATTCATCTTTTCCTCTCGTCTCCATGATTTAACATCCAGTTTTTGTTTATCTGCTTTCTCAGAACGCATCTCTTTCTTACCATCCAACTCCTCTACTTGAGTTTTATTAACCTTTGAGACTGAAATGGTATTCTCATTTTCCTGTTCACCTTCGCTAAAATGTTCACTATCAAGACTTCTAATTTTTACGTATTCACATGCTCTATCTTTACCAAATAAAACATCAACAGCTCTCTTACCTTCGTCTATTTTCACGTGTATCGTTTCTACAATTTTCCTTTCTTTTGGTAGATAAATCCTATACCCCTTGGTTTGACTTGCATAACCAATTAAGATACCTATCTTTGCCCTTGGTTGTAACTTATTTCTGTTAACTTTAGGTATATGGACAAATGCCAATGATCCGAATATTTTAAAATGCCTTACTGACGGCTTGTGACCAGTCCAAAGTTCAATTGGAGTTTTTCCATTTAACAACTTATGTTCACAGCGGTTTCTTATGTATGTAAACGCGTATAACGCTTCTCCCCAAAATTGTGGCTTTAATCCGCTATCAAAAAGCATAGATCTGACCCCGTCCATACAAGTTCTATTAAATTTTTCGCAAATTCCCATCTGCTCTGGTGTTGCTACGGATGATCTTTCAATTCTGATCCCCAACTCACGCAAATAAGTTTCGAATTCTTTATGACAAAATTCTAAACCATTGTCTGTTCTCACGCACTTTAATTTAGTATTATGTTGTCTTTCGGATATCGCCAAGTAGTTTTTGAAACAACCAAAAACCTCCGTTTTCTCCTTGACCGTATATACTTCTACTTTCCTTGAGAACTCATCAATTATTGACAAAAAATATCTTTTCCCTCCTAAAGTTTTTGTTGATGCAGGTCCCCATAAATCCATATGTATTCTATCCAGAACATTACTAGTTCTTCGTTCGTAATTTAATTTTAATGATGACCTAGTTGATTTCGCTATTTTACATGTATCACACGAGTCTAATTTACCAACTAACTTTTCCAGACCATAGACCACATTATTTCGACTCATCTGCCTTAATAAAGGAATATTGACATGACCAAAACGCTTATGAACTATTTCAATGTTCGTACTATAAGTAAAATTACATTCAGACCTTTTACTATTGCAATAAGCATATAAAATATACAATCTACCCTTCCTACGTACAGAATAAAAATACTCGTTCAATTCATTATATACAATCATTTTATCATTTCCCCAAAACACTGTATGCTTTGCTATATCAATGCACGCACCACTTATTAAGTTACGGCGTATGTTAGGTGCGTACAATACATTTCTCAGAATCAAATTTATCTTACGATTAGCATCTGTAAAAACTAACTTTACAGTACCTGTACCTTCAATCTTTAGATTTGTGTTCTTGTCTCCTACAAAAGCTGTTGTCGATACTAGACTTTTGAAATCCTCGAAATACTCCTTTTTGTTACAAAAATGGGAAGTTGCCGCTGAATCTATGAGCCACTCGCTCCTTTCTAGATTCTTATCCTGAATAACTACATGTGGATCCAAATCACTTTCTGACCCCACATAGTACATGTCGCTTTGAAAATTTCGGTCTTGTCTTCGCGATGTGTTATACTGTTTTTGTGTGACTGGCTGTTTCTGTAGTTGAACCCTGCAATCTCGCATTATATGTCCTTTTTGCTTGCATCTCCAGCACGGCCCCACAATTCTTCGTTCTGTAGCTCTTTGAGGATGATTAGGCTTTGTCGTTTTCGGCCCTTTTGCAATGAACGCATCCGCTATCCCCTCAACTTCACTGTCTTTCTTCTTCTGTAATATGCGGCCAGATTCATTTATAAGACTATCTTCCACATTTTCCATCCTAAAGTTGTCTTCATCAAGTCGATATAATACTTGAACTATATTGTCGTATTCAGCCGGAAGCCTTCTGATTAACTGGAAACACTGCAACAACTCGGGTATTGCAAATCCAGCTTCTTTTGTCTGTTGTGCTTTCTCCGCGACTCTTTTGATAAAGATCCCAATCGTCTCGTTCTCTGGTTCGAACCTCAGATCATAGAATTCGTCAACAAGTCCAGCCAAACGTGCTCTTGAAACCGGTTCAAAATTCTTTTTCAGAATTTCCCACGCTTCTTTTCCGTCTGTTGTAGCTGAAATCAGGGATTGATACTTCCGTTCCACTGCTTGATATATTGTTGTATATGCTCGATCTTTTCTCCAGTTGTACATTCGCCTTTCTCTGTCTGATGCTTCATCCGGACATGGCGTCGCCTCGTTGGTAATAAACTCCCAAGAACCTCTGTCTATTAGCAGCACTTTAACGTCACATTTCCAACTAGCATAGTTTGTCGAATTTAGCTTCGGAAAATTAAAACTTAACTCGGATAGTTCAGTCATCTTCAGCACGCTTTTATCTTAAATAAGTTTGAAGTACACTCTATCACGTCAACACACTTCTACATACTTTTGACTTCTATTAACTCATTGGGCTTTTCTACTGGCTTTCTCTGAGAATCCTATTCAGGGCACCCTGTCCTGGGCCCATAACCCTATTGGTCATTTCACACCAAAATAAACTCAGGATGCCACAAATAACACAGCCAGCCCATAATCATGAACAAAATCAATTTAATAAGATTAAGTTTACAAGTATGAAGCCTCATCACCATCACAATCCTGTATATATATATACACCTTTTACAACCATTACGGTTACAGAAATAACCATGACATTTGCATAACATGGAGTACGACACATAATAATTCAATAATAAATATAATATTAAATAAATCTCCAATAATAATAATGAGGAAAAATGAATAATATTTGTAATTTCAACTAGGGTCCACAAATCAACACTTATCGAGATATTTGCAATCAGGTTTAATCAATTTTAACCAATTGAATCCTTACAATCCATTTCTGAAAACTCCCTGGATTTGTGAGTTTTACTATGGAGGTTGCCAGAATTTTAATCGTTCTCTGTTTGAAAAAAAAAAAATGCTTAAATTGGTGAAGTGGACTAACTAGCAAGAAAAATTAAAGTTTATTTTTATTTTTATCACCTTTCGGCTAACAGTTGATTTCATATTTACAATTTTTAATGCTTGAATATGAAGTGAGCATATGATTTGGAAACTCTAACTTTCCATAAGAATGAATTTATATTTGGAAATTTGAGTTGCAATAAACAGCAGATAATTTTGAATTTTAATGCTATTGTTTAATTAATAATCTTCGTTCGTACTGTAAGAATTTTCATATATATATATATATATATATATATATATATATATATATATATATATATATATACATATAATAAGAGACAATTATAATAAATACATGTAGAAACATATCTTGCTATAATTAAATAAGTTTTCCAAAGGCAGAATGTTTCGATAACATGGAAAATGTCACGGGATCGAACCTAACAAACGCTCTTCAGTCTTTCTTTAAAATGAGTATACAAGACAGTGATCGTGACAGGTAGTGTTGTGTTCATTGTTTGGCTATATGACGGAGTTATCTCTGTTTTCTAACTCTTCAGACTGAAAAAACTAGGACAGTTTCTATTGAAAGACCTCCCGGAAGGCACCACCATCACATAGTTTACATTCTGGTGCAGTATTTGCTTCCGTATAGCTATTACGCCATAAATTCTATGGCACTGCTGAAAGAAAATACAGGTAGGGGAGACTGCAGTCGTTTTTGAAAGTACTGAATTGTATAAATTGTATTTGATTTCTTTTTAGCAAGACAGATACACTTCATTAAGACAGTGTGATATTGGACAACTAAGATATATCAAAATTTAATAAAAATGCCTTCCAGGGGGTCTTTCAAGGGGAAAGTTACACGCATTTTCTTCTTGAATGGGAGGAAATATGGAATACTTCCATCAAGCAACAAATTAATCAGAATGAAATCATAACAAAATTCAGATAGTAAAATGAACTGCTAACTTCAATTTATTAATGTTAGAGGGCTCTATATTCGCTTGTATTATTGAAGAGAATTCGTTGTATGTGATTTTTAGCAACAACTACAAGAGCACTATATTGTATTGAAACATCAAACATAGGCTGGTTGGTTGGTTGTATTCAGATTATCTGGCACCGTCAGCAACACAAGGGCTATAATGCGCCGAAACATTCGTCATTAGACAAGCCAACATACATTTACAAGCACTCCTGTCTTACACGGGACTCGGAACCCGTAACCTCGTGGTCTAGAAGCTAGCACGCTAACCACTATACCGTTTGGTCGGCCATCAAACATAGGCAACTCATTATTAGGTTATCCATACTATAAAGAGGATCGCCTCCCATGAGATCTTTCAAGCGGAAACTGGAACACATTTGCGTCTTGAATTGAAGGAAATATGGATTTACTAGGTAACTTTTTCGGAAACTTTTGTTTGAATATTTGGAATCAGAAAGCAATTCTTCGTAAATGCAAACTAATTTCACTCTTTTTTAAGAAATGCGGTTATTGTCCATTGATTAATAGTTAAGTTACCTAGTTTCTCCCAAGAAAGACAAACCACATGAAAACCCTTCTAATGCCATATAGTTTGCACTGAAGTAAAGGTACATAAAGGGCCGCGTAGCCCAGTCGGGAGAGTATCGTTCTCGCAACTAGAAGGTTGCGAGCCCTGAGGTTGCGAGTTCGGGCCTGGGACCGACTAAAGACCGCCGTGTTCGCTAATGGTGACTGGAGCACGTTAAATCAGTCATGGTCGCAAAGTCCTCCAAGTTCCCATACAAATCAATACCTCTGGGGGTGGCAAAGCCAAGTCTTCTGGTGGAATCTTCTGCTTGGTACTGCCTCTAAATTAAGAAGTTCCACATACGGTAGGTAGTGCTGCCATCTATCGGGTAGCTACCGAAAGAGGTAGAAATGAACTCTTCGGTGGCTATAGGTAGACTTGTGCACTCCCTCTTGCGAGTGTGCGCTTACATCCTGTGCAGTACTGCCCACTACCGATATGTACGGGATATGGGGTTGGTACAAAATGCTTAAGCAGAGGTGCCTTAGTCCCCATAGGCCTTGATAAGAAGAAGAAGAAGAAAGGTACATAAAGTATAATTTATTTTGAAGAACTTAAGCTCAATCCCTGAAAGTACAAATAGGAAATAATTATGGTTATTTTAGCTATTCATTTTAAGAAAGCGGAGGGCATTAGATCACTTATATAGCTTTAACTGAACAATAAAACAATTCCAACTGAAACTTGAACACTGTAACTGTAGCGATTTACTCCGAAATGAAGGTAATTTTTTTTTTTTTTGCAACTTCATTCTAAACGACTTCCCAAACTGTATTTTAAAAGCGCTTCCAACCGGCTCCGAAAAATTTTATACGGCAGAAAAAAGAAATCTTCGCTACGAAACAAATCAGTAAAGAAACTGCTCCAAAGTTTGAGGAAAACCACATCTTTAAACTCTCGAGATAATGACAATAAAAGTGAAAGTAAGAAGAGGAAGAAAATACAAAAATTGCCGAAATCCCATCTGCAGAAACTAAAACTGGATAATTTCTTCCATTTTGAAAGTGTTCTTTTATGTATTTTTTTATTATTTATTTCTTATCCAAGACGGTGGGAAAGATATTATCGTGTTATCTATCTGGATAGTGGTAGTTAGAAATTGGGAGAAATAAAAGTAAAGATATTATGTTTAGGAAAATATATTGTTAAGATATGTCAATAAATGTATGTAATGGAAAAACTTCAAAAATTTTATTTTTATCTTGCGATAACTTTTGAGGTAATGTCATTAATGAAAAATATCATATTGAATAGTAGTGTGTTACAAGCTAGTCACAACGATTGGGGTTTTCAGGAATATGTTTATATTTTTAAAAAGTCGCCAATCTGTAGAAGCTGGCGTGGGATTTAATTGGAATGATGTCCAGTATAATTCAGTCGGTTATTGTTTTGCACACAAAACACAAAATTCATATGCCGTCTTATGGCAATAGATGATTCCCGCATTTTTTAAAAACGAGTGAAATTAGTGTATATATGAAGAATTTCTTTCTGATTCCAAATATGTAAACAAAAGTTATTTACAAAAATTAGTTATTATATATTAAGAAAAAAAAAATGCCTCAAAACCGGGCCAAAACCAGTCCGATCAAAACACTCAACATAATCTGCGACGTCAAGAGTTCCTTCCGTTTCTATGGTTATCGTGAAGATTCTTCCAAATAGTTGGCGTTAATTTGGTAAACCATTGCCATATCCCGTACAGGTTGGCACGATTTGCGAGAAACTTTGCAAAACTGGTTTCCGCTGCTGCATTTCAAGCCAATATGTTTGGGAATTCTTGACGTTACATTCAAATCGAGCTGAATGAATCGTTTTCCCTCCAACCTCTAATAAGGTTTTTAAATTTGTAATAGAGTATTTTTTTTTTTTAAATTTGCAATCAAAAGCGCATTAATCAGAAATTTTTGTGTTTATGGCCTTTTCGAAACATTTAGAATTGAATATTTGATTTGCTGTTGCTGTGATAAAAATTATATTCGCATTTATTTCTGTGGTTTTAATCGTTGGCGGACAGTGTTTCTAAATCTTAACCTGTTCATCTGTCTCATCTTATATTGCATGTTATAAAGCAATATCTAGTTATCCATCGCAGATAGTGGCATACATCTTTACGTCCAGCAACTGTAAGTTTAGGTACCCTATCGAAAATCATTTGAAAGTTTTTATAGAATGTAGAGAAGTGTTTGTATATCATGAATCAACTGGTCTACAGGAGCAAAAAGGGCCGAAATGTTTCAAAATTAATTTTGAATGAGTTGAAATAAATCTGATTGCCGAGTATGCAATAACTTACTAAAAAATGAAGAAAAAAGAATTATTGTAACCCACAACTCTTGAATTTTTAATTAAGAAGGTTGCAGACGATTTTCCTATCCTGGCACTAAGATTCTCGATCTTTTAAAAATCAGCCAAGTTTGCAATATATTTTGTGTTATAAATGACGTAATAGTTATCGCCAACTTGGCGCACTTTTAAAGGCTGGAAGTATTTTTCGCCAGAGAATATCGTCTGCACTGGAAATAAAAGAGCAGTTGGTCATACATAAAAAAGAATATTCGGGCAATTCTCTGGTTGTCACATGGAACATTTTGGCTCTTTTTTTCTACTCGTAAACAGATAAAAATTATAAAATTGGGATGAATCTAATAGTTGTGTTTTTGTTTTACATCATATGACTTGATGACAAAGTTATATTTAAAAATAATTATTTTAACTAGTTCAAATATGCATTTATATCGTCTGACGTCTCATGCGTCAGGCGATATGAATGCACATTTGACCTAGTTAAAATAATTATTTTTCCAATTAACTTTAAGGGGGTCCGGTACCGAAAATAAAAACTTTATTTATGTACATTTTTAGGTCAAAAATTTATTTTATGTATGAGATACTATTTATATATCTTTGAGAAAATGTTTTTTTGAATATTGTGTATAGTTATTTAAAAAAAAATTAAAAACCAAGAAAAATTCATAATAATTGATGTTTGCGTATTTTGATATAAGTCAAGAAAAAAAATTTTTTTTTTCAAAGTGAAAGCTTTCTGTAATACAAAATTATATAAAGAAAATTTGGTCTTCACAGAATTTTGATAGGTGAATTAAAAAAAAATTTAAAAAATTCTCAAAGTTAAAATATTGAAATTTTTGCTTTTTTTTATGTTATCTTTTACGCTAAATGTTATATTTTAAAACAGAATTAAAAAAATAAAATTCTGTGAAGACAAAATATTTAAAACTATATAAATTAAATGTTCCAAAAATTTGAATAGCCAATTATTAATGGTTCTGGAGATATATCGATTTGAATATGCAACATCTGTGAAAAACACTAGTGTTCGAAAAACGCACTTTAAGCAGACGCTTCAAGGTGTTACGCCCATTAGTGATGTTTAAATAACAGGTAATTTTGTGGCATTCTAATTACCTGAGAAATAAGATAAAAACATCATTCTCTTCAGGAATGTATGAACTATTTTTTTAAATCAGAAAAAAAATTGGGATTTTTGAAAAAATTTCGGTACTGGACCCTCTTAACATCAAGTAAAGCTATATAAAACAAAAGCATAATTGCTAGAATCATAATAATTTTACAATTCTAATTTGTTTATGAGTAGAAAAAGGAGCTAAAATGTCTCGTACTTACAGCAGAGAATTGCCCATTTCATTATTTGGCACGTTATGACAGATTTTGCAGTAAGATTAATTCTAGTAATTCAAAATGTATTTTTGAATAGTTTCGGCCATTTTTGCTCCCGTAGACCAGTGGATTCATGATATACTAACATTTCCCTACATTCTATAAAACTTCCAAACGATTATCGATGGGGTATTTAAACTTGCAGTCGTTTCTCTGACTATTTGGATTACCGCAGATGATTAGAAGACAACTAACAAGGCTTAGTTAAGAGGCCATTTATTATTAGATTATTTGTTTATCAGGAGACCAGTTCTCACCAGAAAATCAAGATGGTGAAGGGATGGTCTATAGAAACAAAACTCCTCAATTTAAAATAACAATGGCAGAATGTTGGCAGTTTAAGGTGTATGCATACCATAGAACATTTTTTTTTTTTTAATTCTGAGTTTAAAAATCCAATTATTTTTTACATTACTTAGAAAGTATATGATTAAAATAATTTCATAAAAAAAATTCAAATTTCAGCAATTGTTAATTTGTTAAGTAAGCTTTAATTAGATAATTAGTACCTTTTCAAACAATGATTTATCAAATTCTAATTTACTTAGAAACGCAATTCTATTTGGAAACTATTCGAAATATTATTCTTAATGTTTTGAAACTCAATTAAGTTTCTTATATAGAAGAGTTTTTGTTTTACAATTTATTTTGTGTGAAAACATGAAAAAAATCCATATTTTCAAAGAATTCTAAGTTTTAAAAATCCCTAAAAAATCAATTTCTCAACCAATTTTATATAATTGAGTTTCAAAACATCTAGCATATTATGTAGATTACTATGATACAAAAAATTATAATTGAACATTTTGTTGTTGAATTATCGTTGTTTGAATAAAGCGTGATATAATCAAAATACAGTTCGTCAGAAAACAGGTTTAAAGTTTTAAAAACGTGGTATCTAACAGGGGAAGTACCTACCTATAATTGATTGTAACTTAAAAACTATTAAGGATATTTTCACACGTTTAGTATTGTTTGAAAGCCAAAGTATCAGAAAATATTATTATATAATAACAAAAAAATGAATATTCTTATCGATTTTCGTGAATTGTAGGGTATACGTACACTTTAAAAGGTTGCAATACGTCATTCATCTTGGTGATAAAAAATCGTTTACTTGAATTAATCTATTTTGATGATCTGTGTTATGTCACCAATATGCCATCAAGGAGCACAACACGCCAATGATGATGTATTTCTCTTGGAATCCTCCTTGGAGAGTGGAAATAGTCTTGTTTCCATGGCAATATGCATACTAGACTATTTGGCGGGAGCTATTATTGTGATAGACCGATAATAGTGTTTTATCTCCAGTCATTGTCTGCATTTTTAGGAAACTTATTTTATGTAGTACTTCAGTTAGCGGAAGTGTTAGTTGTCATCATATATCTTTACTCGAGAGCATGGGAGATAAAATAAATGTATTCTATTTTTAGCTATTTTGTCGCAGTCTTGTATAAATGTATGTTATTTTGTTTTACAACTTCGTGTATCAAAGTAATCCATAAATATTAGAAAGATCGTAGTTTAAATTTGAGATAAATAAAAATAAATATCTTATATTCAATACAAACTATTAAAAATAACGCAAATACTTTATGAATAACAGTTTTTGTTTGGGTTATTATATTTTATAAAATAAATTTCTACTTTTGTATCTTTATTACTTTTTAGAATTGATAAGAGTAAAACTTGAGATAGGTTACCAGAACACTTTTTTTTTTGTGAAATTAGGGATATTTAGACTCTTTGTTGCATTTGAGATTTTCTTGTTCTAAAGATACATAAGTGCTACAGATCGTTAGTTCAAGATCTGGTTTGGTTATTTTTGAACTCAAAAAAGGCTAATTAGGTCAGGACCTAATACAGGAATTTTTAAATACAACGAACATCAAAATGATGTTTAACTCAGGATTCGAACAGATAGACTGAGAGGCGACTGCAATTTTTGGACCTCATCGAACATCATTCTGAATTTTTTATAGAAATTGGAGAAAAGTGAGTAGATTACGAATCCACTGGTCTGCCATGGCAAAAATGCTCGAAACTGGTCACAAATTTACTTTTAATCTATTGAACTAAATCCATTTGCCAAATGTGCCATAACTTGCCAAATAATGAGCATTTATTTTTATTTGCTAACCCTCACTTTTTAATTTTCAATTGAGAAGGTTGCAGATGATTCAGATATCTGGCGACTAACTACTTGCATCTATTAAAAGGGAGCCAAGTTGGCAAAATATATTGCGTCACTTATGACGTAACTGATGTCGCCAATTTGGCTCACTTTTAAAAGATACAAGTTTTACCGATCCAGAGATCAGAAATCTTTTTGCGCTTTTTTTCATTGAAAATCAAAATACAGTGGGTTGCCAGACGAGAAAGGTTGTTCTCTTTTTGGCAAGTTATGGCATTTTTGGCAATCGGATTTTAGTTCAACTCATTCCAAGTCGATTTTGGACTAGTTTCGGCCATTTTTACCACGGCAGACCAGTGGATTCGTAATCTACTCACTTTCTTCCAATTTCTATAAAAAATTCAGAATGATGTTCGATGAGGTCCAAAAATTGCAGTCGCCTCTCGGACTAAGAGCCTAACATCTTCAGCATGCGATACTAGATCTCCAACCAGACAAACATCAGTTAAGCTTCAAGACTCAGTCTTCAAGGTGTAGTCTCAAGACAAACACCATCTTTAAGATATTTCAAAAGCAATAATAACCCTCATTGGGGGCTTGAATAAGAGAAAATCTGGAAAACTTCGACCATACATACCGATAATCAACTTAAAAAAAACTTTTCATTTTAATTCCTATGGTGTCTAATCACTTTAAAAAATAATACTACAGAGCTTTAAACAGCAGCGATATTAAGGATTTGGTCAAAACTGTACAACTACTCATTGCGGCTATAAAATTATATGATGGGTCATGGGTAAAAGCAACTTAAGTCCATGAAAATCAATTGCGAGGAAACACGCATAAAAGCATATCGTCTTATAGTGAAGGTGTGGTTTTGCACAGAAAGTGATAACATTCAGTCATAGCTTCTCTTATGAACGCGATAGATTAGTTACCGAGTTCAATTTCATGAAGGACTGGATTAAAAATATAAAAGACCGTTTATCGATACTTTTTAAACCCTTTCAGTCCCAATAATTTATTTTTTATTTTAAAAATCTGAAATTTATAAAATATACTCATTAAGTATCCAGAATAACAGAGTTGAAAGCAAATTTTTTTTGTTTAATTTTTTAATTAAAATTAAAAATGATTCCAAATGGCATCATTGGGCATTAGGTATCGAACAACTCTAAGCTATTTCGCTTCGGCATTTCTAAATAAATCAAATAAAATTTGAAATTTTCTATTTAGTCTTAAATATATCTTAACCTAGTTAATACTGCTAGAAAAAAATGGCAAAAACGTGGATTACCACGTTTTTGCCATTTTTTTCTAGCAGTATTTTCTAACAGTACGAATCTAAAATAAATAATATAACCGGGAAAAGGTGTTGAGTTGCACTCAACTCCCACTGATGCCAAATGGAATCATCACTTTTCAATCATTGCAAATGTTAAAATTTTAAAATATTAATTCGTTAAAGATGGTTAATATACAATTTTTAAATATTAAAGAAAATAATACGAACATATTTGAAAGAGTTATTTAATTTAAATTAGTTAAAAAATGAAATTAATTTCGGCATCTTTTTCGGAATTGAGAAATTATAAAAAAGCCTCATTTCATTCATCATCGGAACCCGTGCTGCTATATATTGATGAAAAAGAAAAATATATTTGAGCAGAGAATAGTATGATGATTGTAAAAACGTTGATTCGAATTCACTGGGAGTATTAGATGAGGAGAAAAAAATTCGTAAATGTTGTGATTCCAATTGGCATCACTGGGACTGAAAGGGTTAAAACATAGAACTTCCATATCAACATATTTTTTTTTTATTTCTATAAAAAGTTTATCACTTTAATCTGGGAATGACAGTTGAATGGACATTGCTTTTCATAAGCTTCCTGCTACATTCGTGTAAAGTGAAAACTGAAGTATGGAAATTTCCTACCCAAATATTTGCTTTCCAAGAGTGCAATTGTTTTTAAAATCCTTAAGTTCGATTTTATGCGTGTGTGGCTGGATATGTCGCTGGCAAGAAAATAGGCGGAGTCCTAATTAACATCTTTGTCGTCATCCAATCAGACTGAAGCTTGGCTACTGCGTTCTACCAAATATTGCATTCTATGAAATTTTGAGGGATGTCACTGTCACTAAAAAGTCGTTTTTATGTAACACTACTAAATTAACTTGCCGTCATCCAACCTCGCTGAAATAGCATTTAAACGATTATTGAAGAAACTTTTTCCAAAATTATTTAAATAAATTGTAGCGTATGTTAGAAAAAATAACACAAACCTCGTCATCAAAATCCAGTCAAAGAACTAATTTATTTTTTCAATTTTTTACACCAAGTTGCCACTTAAATTTTTAAATCTCAAAACGAAATATTATAATATTATGTCTAAGGATTGCAAGCCTTTTATAAATAGTTTTGCCTCATTAATAGTTTTGATGTTACAAAATAAATAAATAAATAAATAAATAAATAAATAAATAAATAAATAAATAAATAAATAAATAAATAAATAAATAAATAAATAAATAAATAAATAAATAAATAAATAAATAAATAAATAAATAAATAAAACTGTTTTAATCAGAATAAATAAAACATACGGGATGGGAATGCATAAATTCAGATTCTTTTTTTAATTAATAAATTTTGTTAGCTGACAGAGATGTTTTTAATAATTAAAATTAATTACCAACACCAAGCACACGCTGCCAACATAATCAACACTGTGCTAATGAACATAAAAATTGGCAATGCATATAAAAGATTTATATCGAAATCTCTTTCTATGGGTTATATTACTCTCACAAATAAATACCGAATATCCCATACGATAACCATCTCACAATGTCCAACCAAATCAAGTAATTGATCCTTTATACACGCATCTTATCTTCCCGTCCAAGGATACATTCAGGCGTCCTTTCAAAGTATCTTCCGATTGCGATACACCCTGGACCGACTTGTTTCCTCCCTGACGCTGTTTACATGGGGTGACCCATCGGTGATTGGGAATTCATATCTTTTAAGAGGGTAAAGAGTAATTGTTTACATCATTACTCTGCTTCGTATATTAATCACTACGAATGGGTATCTGAGTCGCATCTCTGAAGTCTCACAGGAAAGATCATTTAGGGACAAGGTTGTTACAGTGTTGATTATTGTAGGGTACATAGAAATAGTTTATTAATGGGACTGCGCTGCATAGAAGGATGCGAACTTAAAAGGAAGTCCTAGTAAATCCTCTAAAAATATCGATATTAATAGTATCGATAAGTCACCGACATATCGATACGACGATATTTTTATCGATATTTCTATAAAAATATCTATATTAATAATATCGATAAAAGTCACCGATATATCGATATTTAAAAAAAAAAAAAATAGTTTTTTGATGATCGTTTTGTAGTTCTAGGTGTTTTTTCGGTTTTCTTTGTACCCTTTTCAAAAACTTCAAAACTAAAGTTTGAACTTGGCTGAGAGACAGTTAAAATGGCACCAATATTCAGTATTTTGCCATACACTTAAAAGATATATAAAAAAAAAAAAATTAAAATCACTGCACCAATTAAGTGAATATATAGCTTTATTTTTTTTTAATAGATCCATTTCAGTTGAAAAAGTAATCACCTTACAAAAAAAGCAATCATGAAAAGTAGAAATTCGTCCCGAAAAACTTTGTTTCTCGCAGTGTTGAAAATCAAATAAAAAAAATAAATAAATCATGTATCAATATATGGATATTTTTTTCTATGCAACTATATAATATCAATATTTATTTTGATCGATATTTCCGACCTCTAATTTAGAAACTACCTCCTATAAAACCGTGACATTTTGGTGAGTAGGGGCGAAAATGACCACTTAATGAAATGACATAAATTGTTTTCATTTTATGTCTATCTATTATAATGAAAATTAAAATAACAAAAGAAAATAAAAAGGTAGAGCCATTGCATATGCATTGTAGTAAGGATTTCAAATATAAAATAATAGACTGAGAGGCGACTGCAATTTTTGGACCTCATCGAACATCAATCTGAGTTTTTTATAGAAATTGGAGAAAAGTAAGTAGATTACGAATCCACTGGTCTGCCTGGTAAAAATGGCAGAAACTGTTCAAAAATCGACTTTTAATAAGTTGAACTAAATCCATTTGCCAAATGCGCCGTAACTTGCCAAATAATAAGCATTTTTTTTTAATTTGGTAACCCTCACTTTTTAAATTTCAATTAAGAAGGTTGCAGACGACTCAGATATCTGGCGACGGTCTACTTGCATCTATTAAAAGGGAGCCAAGTTGGCAATAAACATTACATCACTGATGAAGTAACAGATGTCGCCAATTTGGCGTACTTTTATAAGATACAAGTTTTACCGAGCCAGAGATCAGAAATCGTTTGCGCTTTTTTTCATTGAAAATCAAAATACAGTGGGTTGCCAAACGAAAAAGGTTGTTCTCTTTTTGGCTAGTTATGACATATTTGACAATCGGATTTTAGTTCATTTCATTCCAAGTCGATTTTTTCAGTTTCGGCCATTTTTGCCACGACAGACCAGTGGATTCGTAATCTACTCACGTTTCTCCAATTTCTATAAAAAAATTCAGAATGATGTTCGATTGGGTACAAAAATGACAGTCGCCTCTCGGACTATTAAGGAATCTTTAACTTTGAAATGTAATACATTGAAAAAGTGTGAGCGAGATAGAGAAAAATTATAGTAGTATATTAGAAGGAATTGGATAGAGTATATAATTTAAAATATACAGGTTTGAAAAATTGATTTATGGGAGTAAATTTTATGACGACTGTATATAATTTACCAATGCTATCCAATGGATACGATAAATGCTATAAGGATAGATAACTGTAAAATGTTGATATTTTGAACATTAAATCTCGTTTTTCTCATCAATTTTATGCATAAGTTCTTATATTTTAAAAATGATATCTAAAAAAGTTATTAATGAATTCTTCTTTTTTTTTTTTTTTTTTAGACTTTTGTTTCTTTTTATAAAGATTTATTATTTAAAAAAAAATGAAAATAACAGCAATTTTTTAAGCCATAGTTTTATCTTGTATTACAATTTCCTATATAAATTAATTGTATATCTCTACCAGTTTTTTAAGAGAAAATCAATGTTATCGGTAAAAGTCCTATATAGTTCATAATTCATAGTTTGCTTTTCTTAAAATAAAATATAACATATAACTAATTAAAGTAGAAACTAAAGTAAAACATCAATGGAATAAATCAACATAAAATAAAAATCTTCAAATTGATTTTTTTATTTTATGGATACTGAGTTACCTTAAAATACAGGACTAATGGATAGTTCAAGAAAGATAATGTGAACAAATCTAAATGGGACTTGTACTTTCATTTGGTTGTACTTTCTGAACTTATATTTGTCCACTTTATTTTGCAACGAAGATTATGCTAAAAAATTATCAGTTTGAAAAAAAATAATATTTGCAATGAAATTTAAAGTGTTTAATGATTTGGAAGGAAAATTACTAGGAACAAAAATATCTTTGGCATAACTTATTTTTATACTCATCGTTTATCAAAATCAGCGTATTTTAAATACATTCCAAATAAAATTATTTCGAAAAAACTTTTTGGTTTGTATTAACAACCCCAATTAGTCCTCTTCAAAAAATAATGTTGCATAATTTGAAATCAAAATTCTAAAAAAAAAAAAAAAATATATATATATATATATATATATATATATATATATATATATATATATATATATATATATATATATATATATATATATATATATATATATATATATATATATATATATATATATATATATATATATATATATATATATATATATATATTGATGATTGACTGCAAGATACTCTAATTAAGTCATTAGAGTTAAGTATCTAAATGTAATTACAAAAAGGCATTTTTTATTCCGAATTACTTGTCTTCTAACACTTCGCAAGTGTGACAAAAATTGTTTATTTAGGTCCAAAACTTAAAGAAAATTTCCCATATTTTTAAGTATCTGTACGATTTAATACTCTTTTCATACATATTTAAAACCACAACTGAATATGTAGAGTTCATTATGTAAACCACAGCATATATTTGATGAGTTTAGCAAAACATTTCAATTGCACTCTTTTCATATAGATCAATTAACTATGATTAAGAGCATTTTAATTGTGTTCATCTTTAAGCCATATCATTTCAATAAATTGAAAAGTGTCAATGCCAATCCCTTTGAAATCCGTTTCTAAGAATCAATAAAACAAACTTCATTTGTTGAAGAAGACAGCGATTTTTCCATTCACTGGGATTCATTTCAAAAGTTTAGAGCAATAAACTAATAATCTCTGGGGCATTTGTTCAATGAAGCCTGACAAGGAGACAGCGTTATAGTCAACACACGTATTGGAGACAAAACAATGAAATTAGGAATATTCCCAAAACTTTACGATAACAACAGACAAGTACGGGTGCTTTGGAAATAATTAGATTTGCATAGATTTAGTCTGCATTTAACAGACTGAGTATTCTTGTCTGTAGATTAGGTTTACGCATCACTTGATAGTCTGATGAGTAAGAGATTTTTTTTTTTTTTTTTTGAAAATTGGCATTGTTTTTATTTATTAATAAAAATAACTTTTCTAAGAGAGAGAAAAGCATTTATTTTATTTAAAATTTCTCGTGTGATATCATGCGAAAATGTCCCAAACCTAATATCGATGTAAAATTTAGGTCCCAATGTCTAGTAAATATTAAATTAATTTACTTTAGACTTTTCCTTTGTTTAAATGCATTTTTATCATTCAAACATAAAATAACTAGAATTATTATGTGACTTAATTATTTTGTGACAGCTTTTTCTACATATATGCCCTTATTAAATTAAACTTTTATTGATTATTATTACCATTACATGTTTTTAAATGAAATCGTTTGTCAGAAGCGTTAATTTGGAGAACTTTTTTTTCTTTTCCTTTGTTTAAATGCATTTTTATCATTCAAACATAAAATAACTAGAATTATTATGTGACTTAATTATTTTGTGACAGCTTTTTCTACATATATGCCCTTATTAAATTAAACTTTTATTGATTATTATTACCATTACATGTTTTTAAATGAAATCGTTTGTCAGAAGCGTTAATTTGGAGAACTTTTTTTTCTTTTCCTTTGTTTAAATGCATTTTTATCATTCAAACATAAAATAACTAGAATTATTATGTGACTTAATTATTTTGTGACAGCTTTTTCTACATATATGCCCTTATTAAATTAAACTTTTATTGATTATTATTACCATTACATGTTTTTAAATGAAATCGTTTGTCAGAAGCGTTAATTTGGAGAACTTATCGACTGAGAATGCTTCGAATAATTCATCTTACTTATTAGGCATTTACAATTAAAAAGGCAGTTATAATTATAAATGGTCAGATTTGATATCAACATTCCTATTTCCATATTTTAAACATTTAACACCCTTTCGATCCTTAAAAACTGGTTATCACGCCGAATTACAGAGTAATTTTTACTTCATTATTGAGCTGTGACTACATTGGAAATGGAATAGTTGGATATCATACGTTGGAACTCTGAAAAGTTTCGTCCTCTTTTTAACCTTTTGAAGTTAATTAATTGAAATAAGAATATCTTATTTTATATTAATGCTTGCCCTTAGACCCAACTTTAAGAGCTGCGACTATAGACTGAGAAGCGACTGCAATTTTTAGACCCCATCGAACATCATTCTGAATTTTTTATAGAAATTGGAGAAAAGTGAGTAGATTACGAATCCACTGGTCTGCCGTGGCGAAAATGGCCGAAACTGATCAAAAATCGACTTTTAATAAGTTGAATTAAATCCAATTGCCAAATACGTCATAACTTGCCAAATAATGAGCTTTTTTTTTTTTTTTTTGATAACCCTCACTCTTTAATTTTCAATTAAGAAGGCTGCAGACGATTCAGATGTCTGGCAACGGTCTACTTGCATCTATTAAAAGGGAGCCAAGTTGGCAAAAAATATTACGTCATGGATGACGTAACTGATGTCGCCAATTTGGCTTACTTTTAAAAGATACTAGTTTTCCGAGCCAGAGATCAGAAATCGTTTGCGCTTTTTCTCATTGAAAATCAAAATTAGTGGGTTGCCAGACGAAAAAGTTTGTTCTCTTTTTGGCAAGTTATGACATATTTGGCAATAGGATTTTAGTTCAACTCATTCCAAGTCAATTTTTGATTAATTTCGGACATTTTTACCACGACAGACCAGTGGATACGTAATCTACTCACTTTTCTCCAATTTCTATAAAAAATTCAGAATGATGTTAGATGGGGTCCAAAAATTGCAGTAGCCTCTCGGACTACTACAATGGAAGTGAGGCATTAATGCATCCATCTTTTGAAACGTTTGACCTTTTAAAGATGATTAATCGAGATCGATACTTTTTGTATGTTTGTATTTCTTGATATATTTTTAATAAACTTCAGAGTTCAACTCCAGATTATGAGTGCTGCGTTGTGTCATAGATGAGTTTGAAGGTTTCAAATACATATAATTCGATTAGAAGCTTAATGTATAGGTTTCAACATTTTTTTTTTAATTTTCAATTTAAAAATTAGACCTTTGCACCTTGAAAAGTACATTATTTGTAAACTGTTTCTAATATATATATATATATATATATATATATATATATATATATATATATATATATATATATATATATATATATATATATATATATATATATATATAATTTATTCAATTTTAATAATTAATTAACATTTAATCAACTAATTAGGCTAATTTCGAACGTTAATGACAAAAATTATAATTCTCCCACATATACAATTTTGGTGGTCAATAATGCGGAATACCCTGTTCTATGTTTTGACCCGATTAGAAGAATTTTACAGTGTGTATATTTTGTGATATCTTGCTTTAACTGAATCTATTAAAAAAATCCAAGTTTTTTTATACAGAATCTTATCTTTAAAATTCAATTAAAAAAATATTTATTTACAAATCACTTAGTATTTAAGGTCAAAACATTCAACAATGTATGCAGATTATATAGCAAAGAAAACAAATTTCAAAAATATTATTTAAACTAAAGTTATTAATGTTTGAATGAAATGCAAAATAGAAAAAACTACAATCTGAGAATAACTTTAAAAAAAGTATTTTTTATATAAAAAACTGTTATTATTATACTAACTATTATGTATTTCCTTTTTAGTATGCTCCTCCATCATAGGGTTTTCTTCTTTTGTGTTATTTTTATTTTACTTTTGTTTTTTACGGCCTTACAAATCTTCCCCGATTTTTGCGATTTGAAGCCTATACGTATACCTTAAACGAAAGTGCTTAAAATTTTAGTGGAAGAGTGCTTTCATAATAACTCTATTAGAAACTCACATTTTGGAATGACATTGAGATATTGGATTAGATATTATCTACGCTGACGAGTTACATATACGTTGGGAATCGCAAAAATTGACCCACATACAGGCATTTTTGTTTTTTCATTCTTAAATGTTCTCCAATTCATTATCTTTGAAATGATACCAATAACTTTCTTATAGTTAAAATACTTTTTTTAATTACATGCAATTTCGTAAAGGTCGACGTCTAGAACATATAGGAAAAAATAAATTGCTTTTTCTGGAAGAAAAAAAAAACTCAATTTCTGGAGAACAGCTTTTCATTGTTGAGTGAATGTACTCCAACGGTGATATCTTAAGAGTTAATTAACTGATTTTTAAAATTTAAACTGTATAATTTAGATAACAATTCAGAGCACGGGCCCTAGCTGTTTACAAAAATGTTGGTAAAAAATAGATTTTTTATGTATTTTAGAATATTTTTATTTGTGGAAATTTTTTATTTTTTCTAGTACTTTTCATGTTAAATGTTAAAATTTAAAAAAATATTTAAGTTATACATTATATTTTGCTTGGGCCCGTGTATCAATACCTTGTCTTTAATTTCCAGTAAAAAATTTGTTTCAAAATTAATTAGGTATCATTTTATCATCGTTGAAATGAAGCCTTAATTAGTGAATTAAAATTCAATTAATTAAATAAATATATATATTTTTTTTTTACTTTTTGTTATTGCAAATACATTAAATTTTTTGCTCTTGTGGTTCTCACAAAAATTTGACAGGCTGGCATAAGAATTAAAAAAAACCTTGTCCAACGTATATGTATATATACCTTAACAAGGAAAGTTTTCAATATATAAGTGTAGAATCACTCTTTTAGTGATAGTGACTGTCCCATTCAAATGTGCTTCAAGTTATAATGGCACACAAATTAACAAATCAAAAATATATTCGATTTCTGACTGAAGCCTAGAAGCTAGATACCTCGAAACCAAACTCAGAAACCAAATTACCTCGAATTTTAACCATTATTCAGTGGAGACCCACCTCCCACTTACAATACACAGTTTCCTTTGGAAACAAACCCAACACCAGCCGCGCAATTGCCACCCATAGCAATATCAACCTCGGAAAGAAGTGCCTTTTCACAGCCAGATCGCATTTGCGTCAAACGCAGACCCTATTGAGAGCGCGTAGAAAAATAGTTCCCCTCCAAGCCCAAAAGGCAAGGAACAAAGTCGTTTACGCCCTCTTTGTTTATTCTTTCGGGCAATAGTGATGAAATAAACAGGGTTGCCCGGGTTGCGAAAAAAGGGCATTTTCTAGGACCATAAAGGAAATGGACTAGGGAGGGAATTCTAGGGTTCGGATATGGGAGGAGGTCATTGTCGAATTTTTATAGTGTGCTCTGCAATATTCTGCATTGGGGTAATGGGATGCATTTTTGAGCTTCTATTGAATTGTAACTGAGCAGAGAACGTTTTCCGTTATGTAGCGAAATCTCGTGTTTTGGGACAAATTTTTATTCTGATAAAAAAATTCTGTATGCGTTATGTTTTTGAACTGGATATTTCATGTGTTATTGAAAAATTTTAGAATGGGGTCCGGCACCTCCATAGGAGCCCATGTTAAATTCAACAACTTTGGGGGCATCTCATTTAATAACCGATCCTTCAATCATTATGAAACCTTCGCAGTATGATAATTAGATACTTTTGAATACTTTAACACGAGATTTTTGTTATTTTTTAAAAATTAAAATAATTATGCTTTTCTAAAAATATGTTTACGAAATTTTTTTAAATTTTAGATTAATTATTTTTTGTTATAAAAAGTATGCTACTTATCAATATTTCCTCGTGTTAAAGTACTTAAATATATTAGAGAAACATGTAAAAAAAAATTCAAGTATTTATATCATGTAGATTTTAAGCTATGTGCCACCAAACGTAAAAAAACGGCATTTTGAGAAATTCGACTTTGAATTTAAAAAACATGCTTTGAATACCTGCATTTTGTTTAATTAAAAAAATTATTAAAAATACTTTGAAAGCAGATATAATTACAAATTTGGCATCATTTTAAAGAAAAAAAAATGTATATTTTGATAAACAGTAATAAACTCGAAATTAATAATCTGAAAATTCTTCATGTTAATTATTTTTCATGTCACTTAGAGATTTTGTCATTTAAAACCGAATAAATATCAAGAAGTATCTGATTATTCTGTCTTTATTAACACCTTTTTGTTACTGGAAAATGTTGAAATCAGTCTCTTAAAACATATAAGCATAAGAAACTAGAGGTGTGGAACATCGCACAACTCCCAATTACTCTTTATGCTGGATGATCACTACAGATAAATTTTTCATGGATTGGTGAAATTTATCGTTTTCGTTTCGCTCAAATAGTTGCGGCATGATATATAATAAGTTCAGTCAATTAAATATTATAAGCAAAAGGTTTTATAAAAGTTATATTAAGGAATACGTACGGCTTCAAATCGCAAAACTCGTAAAAATCGGGGAAGATTTGTAAGGTCATAAAAAACAAAAGCAAAATAAAAGTAACACACAAGAAGAACACCCTATGATGGAGGAACATACTAAAAAGGAAATATATAATAATTAGTATAATAGTAACAGTTTTTTATATAAAAAATAATTTTTTAAAAGTTATTCTCAGATTGTAGTTTTTCTATTTTGCATTTCATTCAAACAGTAATAACTCCAGTTTAAATAACATGTTTGGAAATTTATTTTTTTGCTATATAATCTGCATACATTGTTGAATGTTTTGACCCTAAATACTAAGTGATTTGTAAATAAATATTTTTTTAATTGAATTCTAAAGATAAGTTTCTGTATAAAAAAACTTGCATTTTTCTAATAGATTCACTTAAAGCAAGATATCACAAAATATACACACTATAAAATTCTGTTATTAGGGTCAAAACATAGAGCAGAGTATTCCGCATTATTGAACACCAAAATTGTATCTGTGGATTAATTAGAAATTTTTGTCATTACCTTTCGAAATTAGCCTAATTAGTTGATTAAATGTTAATTAATTATTAAAATTGAAGACATTTAAAAAAAAATTTTATTGGAAACAGTTTAACAAATAATTTACTTTTTAAGGTGCAAAGATCTAATTTTTAAATTGAAAATTAAAAAAAAAATGTAAACCTATACGTATACCTTTAGGTTTTAACTCTCAATCTCTAATTCAATCACCTTATCAATAAATCATAGGAATGAAATTTTATTCCAGGTAATCTGGATTAGTGAACATACATATACAGAAAACACAGTTCAAGTTGGATAAAATTGTGATTACACTTGATTTCACCCTCTACCCTCAATTTCATTACCTTAACTTTAAAAACATCGAAACAAAGTTGTGTTTCCGATAATCTGTATTAGTCAGGAAAACTATGGAAGAGAGCAGGTTTAAATTGGTTCAGTAGATCTCAAGTTATTATTAAATAACATGTTACCTCCTTATTATTCACATGAAGCTATTAACTACCATAAATTGGAATGGAATTGTATTCACGATAATCTGGATTAGTCAAGATTCCTACAAGAAAAGCGTCCAGTACTAATTAGCTCAGATAGCGGAAACATTATGATACTCTTTAAGTGGTCAATACAGAGACTAGGAGGATTTTTCGAAATTTAAAGTAGCCAGGAATCATTCATTGGCTTCAAAGATCACGTGTGCAAAATTACATCAAAATTGAATTAAAACAGTGAAGCTTTTTAAAATAAAATATCCATACTACATTCCTCGTTATGTATAAAGGTTTACATATCGTTGATAGTTAGAGTTAGAGTTCCTCAGCCCTTGGAAAACACTCATTCCAATACGTTCCTAAAACGTATTGTACTCTAAACTTAATACTTTTGTACCTTCTCTTTGATAGATACATTAATGATATATGCATACATTACATGTATCTCGACATATATACATGCATACATTACATCGTCGTGCATACATTACATATATTTTGAAACTATGTTAAACTTAATACTTTTGTACCTTCTCTTTGATAGATACATTAATGATATATGCATATATTACATGTATCTCGACATACATACATGCATACATTACATCGTCGTGCATACATTACATATATTTTGAAACTATGTTTTCCTCAAGTTTTGTCATCTAAGTTAATTTTCAAATATTAATTTGAAAACAAATATATAAAACTTTTATTAGGATGTTTCGAAAGTGTATATTTCAAACATTGAAGAAAATGAACCGATATAAATTACATATTTTAAATTGGCAACGCTTCAAACAACTTGATCGTAGATGGAAACTGTATAAAATTGAGAATTAGTACGATATGTCATGTAATGAAGCTCTATTTAAATCATATGTTTTGTCAGAAATTGAGAGAGAAGATTTTTTTGTTTGCGCATTGAAGTAATTAAATTTTTATGCTTTCATCAAATTGTGTGATTTGATGATCCCTAAAGTGGAAAATTAGTTCCCAATAAATTCCAATTATGTTTATTTTAGATACTTTCAAAAGCATTTATTTTTAATGCAACTGAAATATTAAATCTGTTTAACAAATATACATAATAACATGTTTAAAATCAAAAATGTCATTAGCAAACAAGATACAACTTTGAGATTCACTTGAAATAAGTAAACATAATTAATCGAAAATATAAAATGCCCTAGAGTATTGCAAATTCCGATATTTATAAGTGCGTATTCTAATAAATAAAAAAGGAAAATAAGTTAAAACCAATAATAAAAATCGTTCAAAATATCTGTTCAATTTAAATGGGAATAAAGTCCCACTTGTAAAAATTCCTTGTAATACAGAAGGTATCATTATAAATTAAAGCATTTTAGTTGTCTTATATATAACATTACATAAAAAACATGAGGAAACTTTGATATACTTAACACTAAGTATAGTTGAGTTCCATTAGTGTTAAAAAATACTGAATTCCACCTTTACAGTAGAATCTCGATTCTCCAACCTAATTCGGACCAAAGGTAGGTCGGTTAAGCGAAAATTCCGGATAAAAGAGAGTTTTAAAAAAACAATAATCGTTTATTAAATACAGGACTTTTAATGTTTTTTATGACATAATTGTTGGAAATGAGTTTTTGTTGCAATAATCTTGATAATTTTTGTTTCGCTGCTCTATCCCGGAGTCTTTTTGAAGGCATTAGTTCAGTTTGATCTGCATCCGAAGGTTGCTCTAACCATGTAAGTTCTTTAGAAAAACAGTCAAAAGCCTCACCATTACTTATGTAACTTTAGAGCAAGGGAAAAGATCACGGTTTAAAAAGGAATAAATGATTTGTAACTCGTTTGGGAGATTTTTGATGTCGACAAAATGATTGCCGGTTAACAGAGAGTTCCGGATAAAGGAGGGACTGTTAATCGAGGTTCTACTGTATTTCAGTGAAATGTTTTGTTCAAACAGTGATATTTTTGAAATCCGGTTTTCTATAGATACCTTGTTAAATTTTACTATACCTCTAAATATTAATTTTGTCTAAATATTAATATATGATGCTTCTTTTTCTGAGTAAAAAAGATAAACCAAGAAATCACACTTCGATCCTATGCACCGAAACACAATAAAGATATATTCAGAAATTAAAAATAGTCGTAGCTGAAGTAGCTAGAAATACATTTTCTAATAAATAAAATAATTTCTAAAATGTTTCAAAGTTTAAAATATTTTTCGAGTTTTATTTCTTGTTAGTGCACCTTCCAGAACTTGAAATACAGTGGAAATAAAATCGGAACTTTTTAAATCTTTTATATTAATAGACGGAATCAGTGGAGTCTTTATTCACCCCCTTGTCGTCATCCAATCGGGCTGAAACTTGGTAGATAGGTTCGATGTCGATGACAATGCATTTTATCAAATTTTGGGATTGTTACTGTCACTAAACGGTCGCTTTAACGGAATACTGATGAAATCGCGTTAAAATAACATTGAGCCGATAATTGTTGAAACTTTTTCCTGTTGCCAATTTTTTTTTTAAATAAATAAATATATAATTAAATAAATAAATAAATATATTACTTTAATCAGAATAAATAAATGAATAAATATATTACTTTAATCAGAATAGATAAATAAATAAATAAATATATTACTTTAATCAGAATAAATAAATAAATCATATATTACTTTAATCAGAATAAATTAATATATTACTTTAATCAGAAGAAATAAATAAATAAATAAATATCTTACTTTGATCAGAAGAAATAAATAAATATATTGCTTTAATCAGAATAAATAAATAAATGAATATATTGCTTTAATCAGAATAAATAAATATATTACTTTAATCAGAATAAATAAATAAATATATTACTTTAATCAGAATAAATAAATAAATATATTACTTTAATCAGAATAAATAAATAAATATATTACTTTAATCAGAATAAATAAATAAATATATTACTTTAATCAGAATAAATAAATAAATATATTACTTTAATCAGAATAAATAAATAAATATATTACTTTAATCAGAATAAATAAATGATATTTGGATGTGAGAGCACAAATACATTTTAAATAATGATATTCTTGATATAAGAGCTGTGTTAATGAATATAAAAATTAGCAATGCTTGTAAAGGATTTTTTAAAAACTCTATTGGTATGGGTCATATTATTTTTACCTGAAATACAAATTTTTATATTCTAATAACCCAACTCGCGACTGATTGACAGAATACTGGTCTGTCTATGAGAGGTTATGGGTTCGTTTCCTGCTCGGGGATTCTCTCTGATTTCCACTGAAAGCAAATACGACGGATACTATGACCGTGTTTCAACTTTAACAATTCACGTAAAAGTTTCCTTATTCTTTTTTACTATAACTATTTTCAGTAATTCGCTGTAATGCGGATCTAGCGTACTTTAGCTATCGTGTCACAATATAGCTATCATGGCGCATTATATCCATTTTTGAGCAATATAATTATCGTGATTCTGTATAACTATCGTGATGGAGTATAGCTACCATGCTAAAGTATATCTCTCTTGGCGTAGTATAGCTATCACGTGACATTGTAGTTTTTGTAACCTAGTATGACTATCATGAAGCACTAGAGCCCTATAGGCGCAAAAGAACTATTGTGATACAGTAGAGCTACAGCGGGGCATTATATTTATCATGGCGAAATATAACTATTGTGGTGCAGTATAGCTATTGTGGCTCAGTATATGTGCAGTATTATTATCGGGGCACATTACAGCTATCGTGAGGTAGTATAGCTTTTTTAGAGAAGTATATTTATCATGGAGCAGTGTTGCTATGGTATAGCTCTTGCACAAGAAAATATTTAATTTTTTTCTATGTGATCTTAAATTCAAGATCAATGTGAAAATTTATTTCAAATTAAATCAGCACTTTGGGGCAACGCCACCTTCGGATACTTCGGATTTAACAATAAAACTCCTTCTATCATTCTTGCATTTAACAATGTCCTTAAAGTATTCTTTTCTATAGTTCAGATATATCCGTATATATTTCCCCTTATTTCACTTTGCCTTGATTCCTTTTTTTTTTTTAATCTTTCTTTTCTTTTTAGGAGAGATTTCTTTTGTGTTCTTTCTTTTTCTTTACTTTTAAGTCGAAAGTCGTGTTACTTGCGGGAAGATTACAAGCCAGTAAAAACTCTTGATTATATTTCAAGTCTTCGAGTTTTTCTTTCGACAAGACTAAATGAGCCCTTTCTTTTCTAAGTTCTAGGAAAGAAAGAAAACTCGATATAAATATTACAGTATTAAACGTTCAATGTGACAAACATAGATAAATAGAGGTTTCATGGGATTGATAAATTGCATTTTATTGTTCTTAATTTGGAGATTAAATTTTATTTCTTGGTATTCGTTATTCATAATTAAAATTGCTGTGAACCGATTATTTTTTCTTAATCTTTACAAATAAATTAAGCGCATATCATTAACTTAAGACTTTTAGAATTAATTTGAAGTGATATTTCAATAAATTTTCTGCTAAATATGTTTTTTAACTTGCAGGAAAAGTTGCTTAAAATATTAATGAAATATTTTTTTTAATTAATATCGCACTTTTGGAAGTTAAAAGTAAAATTTTAAAACTTGAAGCGTGTTGATAAAATATGTTTTTTTTTTATATTTAACGCTTATGGACTGAGAGGCGACTGCAATTTTCGGACCCCAACGAACATCATTCTGATTTTTCTATTCAAATTGGAGAAAAGTTAGTAGATTACGAATCCACTTGTCAAAAATGGCCGAAACTGGACAAAAATCGACATTTAATAAGTTGAACTAAATCCAATTGCCAAATGCTCCATAACTTGCCAAATAAGGAGCATTTTTTTTTTTTATTTGGTAACCCTCACTCTTTAAATTTCAATTAAGAAGGTTGCAGACGATTCTGATGAGTAGCTATGGCTTACTTGTATCTTTCACAATTGAGCCAAATTGGCAATGAACATTATGTAACTGATGTCGTCAATTTGGCTTACTTATAAAAGAAACAAGTTTTCCGATCCACAGATCAGAAATCGTTTGCGCTTTTTCTCATTGAAAATCAAAATGCAGTGGGTTGCCAGACGAAAAAGTTTGTTCTCCTTTTGGCAAGTTATGACATATTTGGCTATCGGATTTGAGTTCAACTCATTCCAAGTCTATTTTTGATCAGTTTCAGCCATTTTTGCCAAGGCAGACCAGTGGATTCGTAATCTACTCACTTTTCTCCAATTTCTATAAAAAATTAAGAACGATGTTCGATGGGGTCCAAAAATGGCAGTCGCCTTTCTCACTATTATTAAAGTCCAGTGAATTTTTTTCTTTGCAATATTATTCTGTTTGAAGTTATTTTGATATAACTGCAATACAGTCGATTTTGATAAAAAAAAAAAAATTAAAAATTAACGATTGTATTTATGTATATATTTCTAACTAAATATCCTTATAAAAGTCCACAAGAAAAACCATAACAATGATGTAATACATTGGCTACCCATAAAAATTGCACATTTTATGAAAACAGAGATTGGAATTTAAACAAAAATATACCAAATATAATTCTACCTCTTATTTTAATCAAAGTGTGATTATTCAAGAAAACTATTTATCTTGAAAGTACATTTTCTCCAAATTACCCTCATAAATACAAATATTTTCGTCAAATATGACTTTTACCCAACCCATTAACGTCTTTAGTTTTATACAACATAAATATAAAACTCAATTTTACCCCATACGCATAATTTTGTATTTTTCGCAGCGTAAAACTTTAATTAGAATTGCAACTTTAGAACAGTGGTTTAATCCTTAACTTTATCGGACGGAAACTTTAATAAATAATACGAGTAAAAACACCGAACTGGTTAATAAAAGTCGGGTGAAAAGGGTGGTAAAAAAATAAATAAAGAAGTCTGGATGATGTGCCACCAGTTAACGAAAATTACTTTATATCGATTTGTCTGTCTAACCTGAGATTCTAATAAAAACACATGAAATATTTAATTAAATCTTCCTACGTTGTTCGAATGAATCGGCTATTGAAATTCTTGCAATTAATTTCGTCGACAACGTATTTTTTTTTTTTTTTTTTTTTTGTGCTGTTGTTAGTTTTTCGTTGTCACATGGCCAATAATTGGTGTGCAGTGTATATGTCGTGCTTTAATAACTCGGGGATTTTTCCCAAATATTGGGGTAAAATGCAAGGAAATTGCTAATTACTTTGGCGGGTTTTTTACTCAAGGATAGAAGTGAAATTGTGCTGACAATCGAAAGAGGAATTGGATTAAAATGTTGATTTTGAGAATGTTTCGCTAAGGTGAGATATGGTGGAGAATGCGCTATGTTTTTATTGCTTAGAGGTATCTGGTTTAAATTATTTGCTTCGAATTGCGTTGAATTCAGAACAATTTGGTTTTAAAAAACTATTTTATACCAAGTGTGTATTTTTTACACTCACTTCCAAAAGCTAAGCACATAACGATAAAATGGAAAAAAAAATAGACAAGCACTGCTTTGACTGACACCAAATGCTACTAGTAAGTAGCTCTATGTTTATTCATAAAACAAAAAGTAGAATAAAAATCAGAGATACAAAAATATAGAATTTTTATAAATTATAAGATGACGTCATATTTGCGTCATTAACAAAAGGATGTATAAATTCAAAACAAACGACAAAAGCCGACATTAATAGGGTATGTCAGCACCCCATCTTTATACATATCGCTGCGTGGACGGGTTCGAAAGATTTGAAGCCAAAGCAGATCAAAACATGCAGAAATTTATTCCAATATAACTCTTCACAGATTCTCTTACAACTCCAGAACTTCTCGTTCTAGTAGACACAATACAGCTCTTTTCACAACAATAGAGCACAAAACAGCAGTTAAAAACTTGACAACACAACTGCTAAAATCGTTGCAAAAGACAATGCAATACAGTTCGCTTTAGAACTACTCGGAATGTTCACTGAGACTCAATAATTCCAGTCAACTAATGGACTCAACTAACAACTAACTCAGTGACTCAAAATCAACTAACTAACTCACGGCCGTCCTTATATACGGAAGGCGAACATTCTTGAAATTTCTAGAGGTAGATATTAGGAGAACTTTCCAGATCGTAGTCGAAAAGTCCTATACATGTACATGGGGACCGAAAATGTCGCCAAATGGTCGCCAAGTTTGGCGACATTTGGCGATTTCTTGCCAAATTTGGCGACAAAAATTAGTCGCCAAAACCGTCGCCAACTTGGCTCTATCTCGCCAATTTGACGAGATTCCCATTACCATAATGTTAAATACCCAGCTCCTTGTAAAACCCGCTTCCCAGTGTTATCTCTGTAAAACTCGTTATCAAGCATCAAGAGACTCATTGCATTGAAACAAACTAAAGACGAACTATTGCACTGCCTTATGCAAAATGTACATACATTTTCCTATTTACAAAATTAACACTACGAAATATTTACAAATATACAAAAATTCGTAACAATATTGTACAGCGTGTGATCATGCTTGTTAAGAGGTTGTCAATCACCGCAGAGTCTAGTAATCGCAATTCCTCCTGTGGGACTGTTTCTAAATCTCTGAGAGTGGCTGGAGGTGAGAAACATCAAAAAACAATTAAGGTCTGGCGAGAAAGCTGGTCGCTACATACGCACAAATCCCCTCACTCTTCAGAAAGTCGTCAACGAGTTCAGCTTTATGGGGACGCGCATTATCATCCATTAAAACGATGTAAGGACCAACTGCTGCAGCGTACAGTTTCGCAATGATATCTAAGACTTCATCTCGATACCTTACAGCAGTCACAGAACTTCGCTTGAAGATGTGCAGGTCGGTGCGATATCCCAATGAAATCCCTGCCCAGACCATGATGATTTCACCACGGAATGCGTGATGCTCTGGGTCCAATTGCGTGTGCCTTGTTCCCTCCAGACCCTCACACGCTTATCATTGGGTTTTAGGGCAATTCTGGCCTCATCTGTGAACATAACGTTGCCCCAATCAGACACAGTCAAATTCACTTGCTGGCGGCACCAATTTAATCGTGCCCCTTTGGATTGGACGGATAAAGGAACACAAACTCGTGTTACCCGGGTGTACATACCATTCATGTGTAGCCTTCGAATAACAGTTGTGGTAGATATCGTCTTACCATTGGCTGCTGTAACTATAGATGTCACACGTGTGGAGGGCAATCTTCGATTCAGCTTGACTACAACATCAATATATCGATCTTCCGCGTGGGGTCGTAACCCTAGGACGACCGGCTACAGGTCTTCTGACAACTGTTTGGCTGGTTTGGAATTGTTTCCATAATCATGAAATGACGTAATGATAAACGCCGAATAAATGAGCAACATCTGTGATAGACTGTCTTGCTTCAATTCGTCCGATAGCCCGGCAGTGCTCAGAATCTTCCATTCGTCTTCTGGAGCCATAGAAACACGTCTAGCTTGAAAACAAATCGTACTAATGTTCTAAACACCTTTCATTAGCACTTACATGCAGTTCCTGTAACCCTTTACAATGGCGGCTTCTTATACGATTGCCTGTTTCGCATATTTCTCAACTCGAAGCAGTGATTGGCTATTACCTAACATATTTGCATACTTCCTTATAACTTTGCAGCAAATTTCAGCTTCTTTAATTCAAATTGGCTTTTGAAAATTAACATTTTATTTTCCGATTATGAACTCAGGAATATTTATTTGGTTCAGTTGACTTTACAATCGAAATCATGTAAAATAACGGTGGAGGTACCAAAAGGAAGAATCAACTCAAGTTTCCGACTACGTTCGGTATACACGCAATGTGTACACAGTTTCGGTAAAAGCAGAGGTTTAACAGCGAAAAAATAACAAAATATCTATGTATTAAAAGCTAATCATAAAACCAAATTTTACCCGAAAATTTATAAAAATTGGCATATTTGACGACTACGGAATCCCCTTTGAATTTAATTTGTTTGCTTCTGTGCTAAACTAGTTCACTTATTTCTCTTTCTGATTTGTAAGTTTGAGAAAGTTAGGTAATCGTTCAAAAATTGAAGATTAAAAATGGAAAACGACTTAAGTACAATTTTTTTTTTTTTTTTTTTTTTTTTTTTTACGGGAAAAAAGTCCTAAAGACCAAGCTAAACAAAGTCGAGAACTCCCAAAGTGCTAACTCCAGCAGCAATGGTTCAAATTCAATCTAAAGTATGCACTTAACTATTACCTGAAGTATCAGATGCGAGCGATCATTTTTCGACTCTCCTGAAATATTTCCTTTTTTTTGGACTTAGGTCGTTTTCCATTTCTAGTCATCAATTCTTGCTCTGAATTTTTCAGGTTTAAAATCATCTTCACACGATTATTTCTCAACGCTCGCCAAAATCGCGATGACAGAAATATCGATGGTGAAGTGAGAATATCTCTTCTGTCCATTTATTTATTCATGTGTCTTGCTATAAACTGTGCTTTCTACATTTCCAAGGATTGGGACTAATTTGATCCTTACAAGAATTCAGATTTGTGCAAGTGGTATGGAAGCTCAGAAATCAATTTTTTGTTCATTAAAACAAGTGAACAATGAAGAATCATTGTATAATAGATACCAATACTAAATCTTTAGTTTTCTTTACTCTTACCAAAGATTTTTCTTATTTCCAATAAACTTATTTAATTTATTTAAAATCATGTGTTTAGTTTACCTGTGTTATTACAATGAATCATGTGTTTAGTTTTACCTGCGTTATTATAATGTATCTCTGAGGCATACACATGATATCACCATATATTTCTATGTGTAATATACTAAGTAAAATTCTTATCATAGATTAAGAATTGATAACTATTTTTATTGCCGAGATGATCATCAAGCTCTCTAATTTGAGGAAATTAAATAAATGGTAAATTTCACCAAAAGTACTAAATTAGCAAGTTTTTTCTCTTTCTCTTATATTAATATATTCTAGGCTGAAAAACTGCAGATTCTCTACACGCC
Source organism: Linyphia triangularis (assembly GCA_963978545.1). NCBI lineage: Eukaryota > Metazoa > Arthropoda > Arachnida > Araneae > Linyphiidae > Linyphia > Linyphia triangularis. The sequence goes on along the minus strand of OZ021725.1, from coordinate 4,169,396 downwards.
AATTTTTTATAAGAATGTTTCTCTATTTTGAATGAATTCTCTACCCTAGGATATTTATTTTTCTGTCATAAATAGTAACAAAAAAAAAATTATATAAGAAATATAAACCATACGTACTAAATGTAATTTTTTGTGTCGTACATATATTTTTTTTTATCAAATTTCATTCATTTCAAAATGTATATTGTTACCTAACTCAAACATAAAGATTATTTAATTTTCTCTTGGCCCAGGATCCTTGTGTAGTCTTATATTCAACGAGGATATAGTTGCACTCACAAAAAACTCACTGGTATGTCAAGGAACATATTAAATTAGCAGAGTTACCTCCTTCACTAAGATATACGTTAAAAAATGTGTGTCGCTACGCTGCCAAATTAAGCCCAGAAGTCGTACCTACAACTCACCTCTAAACGAGAAAAGGTGGTTTAAAATTTATCAACTGCATTAAGTTGATGCTAACTTCTTGACCTACTTATATATTTTTTTTTTCCATTTAACTTCATTGTGATGTAGAAAAAAATTAAAGAGAACCACCTGGATAAAAATATCTCAGTTTGGCTAAGAAATACAGATTCCACCTTTGTGCTTAGAACGGCCGTACGCCTGCGCAGTAGAATTTTAATTTTTAACTCGTAGTTCAAGAATAAATCCAATTCTGCATATTTTCGTTTTGAAAATCAGTGGAATCAGTCATTTTGGTGTTGATTAGTGTGCTTTTTTAATGTTGGCACTGAGAGATACAGCCATCCATCCGCACCCAAGTAAATATAAAGTTTTCATTGAGGTAACTTTGGGACAATTTTGGAAGTGGGTATGATTAAAATATCTTACGAGGCATTACCAACGAGATTTTGATCAAAATCGTTAAAGTCGTTTTGTTAGCAAATGCCTGATTTTTTTCAAAAACATCTACCTTATACACTAGCTTTTGGCGAAAAGATTAATGACAAGTCACATGGCTACCACTAACCTGAAGATCAAATTTGAACATCGAAGGTAAACTTGTTCAGTAGCTATGTTGACCACGCACACACAGACACACAATTTCAGATTGTACTTTTTTGAAGTCAGGATATTCCAAACCTTGTAAAAATGCAAAAAAAAAAAAAAAAAAAAAGTAGAACACTTTTTTTTTTATCGAAACCAATACTTTAATTACCCTAGGTTAAAGTAATAGGAAAAAAAGTTTACGAATGAATAAATTTCTAAAAACATACCGAAATGGGCAACAAAAAATGTATCTTTTAAGGTATACATATACGCTGGAATTTTTTTTTTTTTATTTCTTATGCCAGCTTGTCAAATTTTTATGAGAATTACAAGAGCAAAAAATGTAATGTATTTGCAGTAACAAAGAGTAAAAAAATAAAATATTTATTTAATTAATTGAATTTTAATTGACTAATTAAGGCCTAATTGCAACTATGATAAAATAATACCTAATTAATTTAGAAACTAATTTCTTACTGGAAATTAAAGACAAGGTATTGATACACGGACCCAAGCAAAATATAATGCTTAACTTAAATATTTCTTAAATTTTAACATTTAACATGAAACATACTAGAAAAAATAAAAAATTTCCAGAAATAAAAATATTCTAAAATACATAAAAAAAATCTATTTTTTACCAAAATTTTTGTAAACAGGTAGAGCCCGTGCTCTGAAATGTTATCTAAATTATACAGTTTAAATTTTAAAAATCAGTTAATTAACTCTTAAGATATCACCGTTGGTTGTTTGTTTGTTTGATTGAGGTTTTATGGCGCAAAGGCAACACAAGGGCCATGCTGCGCCAAAACAAAAGATAAAAGAAAAACTAGGATGGAAGATGAATTATAAATATGATGAGAGGTGACAGAATATAATTTAAGAATGTTAAAATCACATTTCTAAAATGAAGATGTTAATAAAATTTTAAAAATGGATATGTTTAAAACACTAGATGTGATTTAAAAACCCGATTGATCTTAAAAATGCAAAAAGATTTGGATGGGGAGTTTCCCCAATCAAATCTTGAAGACTTAAATTGGTACATTTAAAAAACCTAAGACGATGTGACTGAAACTTTAAACAAGAAATTAAAATATGAGCCACAGAAAGATCGCAACGACAAGTATCGCAAACAGGTGGGTCTTCTCCCAGCAATAGGTGTCGATGCGTCAATCGGGTATGACCATGCGCAGACGAGTCAGTTTGACATCTGTCCGACGCATAGGATTAACTGGCCATTTACGAAGATGATTTTTGATAAAATGAAGTTTGTTATTAACCTGCAAATCCCATTTTTCTTGACGTAAGGATAATATGAACTTGTGAATTGATGTCTTAATATCTTGGTAGGGAACTGGCTGCTGCAGCGGGATTGAAGCCGCTTTAGCAGCAGAATCAGCCAATTCATTGCCTGAAATTCCCATGTGACTAGGTACCCAGCAGAACAATATAGTAAATCCTTTCCTCTCAAGTGTGTCTAACTTTGACAAAATGTCAAAAGCAAGTGGATGGCTATTGGTTTTAACCTGCTCCAGACTTGACAAAGAACTTAAACTGTCAGTATACACACAAAATTTGCGATTGTGGCAGAGTGAGATATGCAGCAGTGCACAAGAAATTGCTGTCATCTCAGAAGTGAAAACCGAGCAGGATTTATGAAGTGTAAAAGCGACTGTGGATGTGTCGGACACAGTACCACAGCCAACACGTTCACCTGCTTTGGATCCATCAGTAAATACTGCTTCATAGTCAGCATACTGAGAGCGGTGATCATAAAAGATTTGTTGCATAATTTCTGGGGCAGTGTCTGCCTTGCAATACATCGCAAATGGATTGAGAAAGTGGAAAGATGGAATATTCCACGGTGGAAAGGATTGAGTGGTAAATGTTTGGGTAACTACGTCACTTAGAGCTGCATCCAACAAGATGGATTTCGCTCTTTCAGAAAATGGTCGGATGTTAGATGGACGAGCATCATATAACCTACCAAGATAGGCATCAAGTCTCAACTTACGTAAAGGGTGAAAAGGATCAGACATAATTCTACAGTAGTAGTTGGCGCTTAATTTTTTCCGTCTCAAGTCAAGTGGAAGTAGACTACACTCTGTCAACAGACTTTCAATGGGTGAAGTGCGAAATGCACCTGAACAAATACGGGCAGCAGTGTGATGGACAGTATCCAATCTTCGTAGAAGGGATACTCCTGCAGACCCATACGCAACGCATCCGTAGTCAATACGGGATAAGATAACCGAATTGTAAATACGCAGCAAAGAAGTGCGATCAGCACCCCAAGATGTATTTGAGAGTACTTTGAGGATATTAAGCGATTTATCGCACTTCTTGCGCAAGTATACAATATGTGGGAAAAAATTTAACTTGTTGTCGAAGATGACTCCCAAGTATCTTATCTGATTCACAACTGGGATGGGAGAATTGCGTATGTGGATTTCAGGGTCAGGGTGAAGACCCCTCCTCCTACAGAAGTGGATGCAACTGCTTTTAGATGGTGACAGTTTATGGCCGTTTTGTTCACACCATTCTACAAGTCTGTTAACAGCAGTTTGTAACTGACGTTCAATTAAGCGCATGTTTGATCCTTGGCACGAGATTTGCAAGTCATCAACATACAAAGTTCCATGAACAAAGGGTGAAAGGACATGAAGGATGTTGCTGATATGAAGATTAAAAAGGGTGACACTTAAAACACACCCTTGAGGAACTCCCTCAGATTGGTTAAAATAATTTGAAAATGAAGCTCCAATGCGATCTCTAAAAACACGAGATGATAAAAAATTTTGAATAAAAAGGGGAAGGTTACCCCTAAAACCAAAATTAAATAGAGTTTGCAGGATACCATATCGCCACGTATGATCATACGCCTTCTCAATGTCGAAAAAGATTGAAACTAGATGATTCCTCTGCACAAAGGCATTGCGAACATCTGTTTCTAGTTTCACGATGTTATCAAGAGTGGACCGCCCTCGTCGGAATCCACTCTGGAGAGGTGAAATACATCCATCTTTTTCTAACATGTAAGAGAGTCGGGCGTTTACAATACGTTCAAAGGTCTTACAAAGGCAGCTCGTTAAGGCTATCGGTCGATAGTTCAGAGGATCCTTGGGATCCTTTCCAGGTTTCAGAATGGGGATTACAGTAGCTTCCCGCCACAAGGTAGGAAAGATGTTCTCCTTCCAGATTCTATTAAAGAGTAAAAGTATGTTAAAAAGAGAATCTGGACTTAAATGGCGAAGCATTTGGTAACTGATCCCATCTGGACCTGGACTGGTATTATGGGCTTTAGATAAAGCACTCTTCAATTCGTACATCTTAAGGTCACAGTTGTAGGAGTAATCAATATTGCTTTTGAAGTTAATTCCAGTCCGTTCAGCACGATTCTTAGTCACTAGAAAAGTAGGACTATAAGAATCGGAACTGGATACACTTTCAAAAGTTTCACCGATAAGGTTAGCAATATCTTCAGGGGAAGAGAACACAGCAGCTCCGGTTTGAAGTATCGGGCAAGAATATTCCGGATACAAACCGTTGGCCGCTCTAACCTTCTTCCACAACTGTTTACTTGATGTTTTAGACGTAATCGAAGAGACATAACTTATCCAAGAATCTTTCTGACTTTGACGTCTAACCCTACGAGCAACTGCCTTAGCCTTTTTAAAGGCGATAAGGTTTCCTGTAGTTGGGTATCTGCGGAAGATACCCCATAGCTTCTTTTGTTTCTTGTATGCAGACTGACAGTCTGCATTCCAGTATGGTTTACAGTGTCGCAGTGTTCTAGGTGATGTCTTAGGAATGGAGGAGTCTGCAGCATTTAAAATTGCTTCAGTGACATTTTGGACAGCAGTATCAACATCCTCACTGTCCACCATTGTTCCTGTTACAACAGCCAACTTAGTAAATCTGTCCCAATTCGCCTTGTGGTATTTGTACGTAGGTAGACGGATGTTAACGCTACGATTACCTGTGTACGAAATGAGAATAGGGAAGTGATCACTGTTATGTAGATCACTCCCAACAGCAAAATTCAAGTATGGCAGAAGTACAGGTGAACAAATGGCTAAATCAAGTGAATGGAATGTTCTTGTGGGTTCATGGAAATACGTTTTCTCCTCGTTATTCAGGAGACAGAGACAATGATCTGATAACAACTTTTCGATCTGTCTCCCACGAGGATTCGTATTATCATTGCCCCACAGAGTACTGTGACCATTAACCTTTAACTGCTGTGAGCGGTCTCACAGACCGCAAAGCATTTTTCATGGGGAGTTTGCACCCCTTAAAATGAATAATGGTGTCTGCCCTCTTCACTACCTTCCTGAGAGGGGACACCAAGGTCACATTCCACAACTGGTCCAGCTAGCTTTTTTATTTTTACTTTTATTCCATTTTCCAGTTTCATGCGGTCTGGGAGACCGCTCACAGCAGATGCGTCACAGTTTCTGTCCGACAAAGTTGACTGTTGTCATATGATTTATTTTTCGTAGAAAGCTCACAATGGCTGTATATGTTCTTAAAAAACACCCCGTTTTTCTCACGAAAGAAGAAATTGAAGATATCATTAATAATTGGTCTGATGTAGAGTGTTCAGATACTGAAAATTCGGATTTTTTTTTAAAGGGACCATATCACTCATTCCGAAATGTCTGCGGATGAGATTGAAGTCTCTTCAAACACTTCTACTCAAGACAATTTTTATGGAAAAAACAATTTCAAATGGTGTGTTCAAGAACCTAATCGAGCCGTTCGAATTGCAAAACATAACATAATTGTGCAATTGCCAGGATTGAAACGTCCAGCAAGAATTGGACCCAAAGCAGAGCCCGAGGAGATCTGGAATTTACTTTTCGATGCAAGTATTGTAGAAGTTATAGTGAAATGAACTAACGTGAAAATTAGTTCATGTAGAAGGAAAGATATATGTGCAGTAAATGCCTTTGTGTTGTTTCAATCATTTCCCGAAGCTACGAAGATAAAGCGAACAAAATTCATGCTTTCCTTAGCAAAAGAACTGGTAGTGCCTCATTTGAAACGGAGAATATCCTCAACGCAATTACCTAGAGAATTGAAACTGGCAACTGAACAAATTCTAGGACAAAGTGATTGTCAAGATTTAAGAAATCTCATCCATGATGATAAACTAGAAAAACGCAAAACTTGCAATTTATGTCCTCCCAGCAAAAAGAGGAAAACTGCATACAAATGTTTGGGATGCGTTCAGCCAGTTTGTCTTCAATGTACCCGAAAATTATGTATTAATTGCAGTTCAAAATATCATGCTTGATATTACTAAAGGTATTTATTTTTAAAACTAGAATAACATAGAAATGATTTTATCAGAATTGTAAGTTAGTTAATTAAACGAAACCTTAATAGATATGTTCTTTTTGGAGAAAGTTATTTTTTCTTAAATTGCATAATTATTAAAAAAGGCATATATAATAACTTTACAATTTAATTATGTGATTTTAATATTTGTTAATAATACGTAGGGAAATAATTTTCATCAATTTAGCATATCAGTCCACTTTTAATTGCATTTTAGGAAGAGCGGTCTGAGAGACCGCTCACACTAGTTATGCAACAGTTAATGTCACAGCAGTTAAAGGTTAAAGTCACCGAGCAATAAAAATGGTGCTGGAAGCTGGTCTATCAAATCATTCAGCTCCTCTTGACGGATGATAGCATGCGGCGGTAGGTATAGGCAACAGACTGTGAGAAGGGACTGTATATGAAGTCTCGCAGCCACAGCCTGTAGAGACGTGCACAGTGTGAGTACAGTGCTGGGGTAATTATGAGCAATAAAAAGACATACTCCTCCAGACACTGTATTACTACGGGTAACATCTTTTCTAATGCAACTATACCCACGGATCGTAGATGTATATGAATCCTTCAAGAAAGTTTCTTGAAGGGCCAAACATGCTGGATGGTAAAGTGAAATAATATTCTTCACATCATCCTTCCTAGACCTAAAACCGCGACAATTCCAAGAAACAAAAGAAGCCATTAACTATTAAGTGAAAATTTTAAAAGAGGGTCGGACTCTTCAGTGATATCTTCGTCCTCATCAGATGGGTGAAGATTCACCACATCCGTGTCCTTAAAAGAACGAAGAATGTTGAAAGGATTTGAGGGCCTCTCTCGAGAAGGTCCCCCTTTGGCAGATTTTAATTTAATTGTTTGCAAAGCTTTGGATTTAGCCAGGGATTTCTTAACAATCGTCGGTCGTTTTGGTACCTCTACAGATGACTTTGGAGGTAATTTGACAAGAGGTGATATAGGGCTTTCCGTTTGGGTGCTTTTACTGCTGAAAGTTTTTTTACAAACATCAGCATAAGCAACACCAATTTTAGGGGTCCTAGCATCAACTAGCCTCCTAGCATCAAAGTATGATAAATTCTGGTTCACACGCACGGTCTGTATTTCTTTTTCTTTTACCCACTGTGGACATGATCGAGAGTATGACGGATGTGTGCCATTACAATTGACACACTTCTCGGGTGCTTTGCAATTAGCACTATCATGTCCAGTACCTGCACAACGTGCGCATGTTTCCGTTTCCCCACGACACGCTGTTTGAGAGTGGCCAAATTTCTGGCACTTAAAACAGCGAAGTGGGTTTGGAATATAAGGACGTGCATGGCAATTCAGGTACCCCGCCTTCACATGAGACGGCAAAGTAGGTAAATCAAAAGTGACAATTAGGTGTTTTGTAGGTATTATGTTCCCATCTCGGCGTATTGTAATGCGGTGGACGGCTGAAACATGCTGATCACGAAGGTGATCAAGTATCTCGTCCTCCGCTGTATGATATAAGTCAGATTCTGACACAACACCCCGAGATTTGTTAAGGGAACCATGTTCTTTCACAGTAACCGGGAGTGAACCGAAATTTTCAATTTTTAGAATATTCTTGGCTTGTTGATGGTTACGGACTTCAACAAGCAAATCACCGGACCTCAGTTTTTTAACTGAAGCCGTATCACCAACCAACGATTGTAGTGTCTTTTCTATAAGGAATGGAGAGACTTTCTCGAAGGAGCCCTCTTGACGATGTACCACGAAGAATTTTGCTCGAATTTGTATTGAAGAGTCATGACAATGTTGCTCCCCACTAGGAGGAGAAGAAAAAGAAGCTGTAGTTTCCATAAGAGTATTTTAAAAGATTCGGGCACTAGAGTCCCACCCACCATGGAGTCCTCATTATCGGGGATAGAGCCTGCCGGCAAGCAACAAAAATCATAAAAGAAAACAAAATATCAACAGAACTGTTACGCACAGCATGACTCTATCGGGTTAACCAGTGCCTATACGCGAACGACTCGTCCCTGTAGAAGTCTCCACCCTTAACGAGATTCCCAGCAGACGAGCCGAACGCTTGATCCCTAGCCGCCGACGAAGTCGGACGACCAGCCGATTGATACACACGGGACCAATGTGCACCTCCCGTTTATCTGAAGCAAGGGCCAAAGTAGTGTATTGGGACAGTATGTCGCCCCTCAACTACCAGGATCCCCCTTTCCAGGGACACGGGTCTCCACGCACGGCAAACACGTGGGTGATTAAATGCCCGAGAGAAGCTGATAGCAACAGAGCGGCATAAAGCTTCTCAAGGGGAGCCCTCACCTCAGAAGAGGTAACCACAATGAGGGAAGGAAGAGAAGCCAAACGATACATACAAAACCAAAACGAGAAGGTAAAACAGAAGGAGGGATAGATCACTGGGGTGCCCCGGGGTTGTGAAGCCGGTATTTACTTATAGAAAGTAAACCCCCTGAGGGAGATATCACCGTTGGAGTACATTCACTCAACAATGAAAAGTATTTCTCCAGAAATTGAGTTCAAAGTTTTCGACGTTTTCTTTTTTTCCAATATGTTTTAAACGTCGACCTTTACGAAATTGCGTGTAATTAAAAAAGTATTTTAACTATAAGAAAGTTATTGGTATCATTTTAAAGATAATGAATTGGAGAACATTTTAGAATGAAAAAACAAAAAGCCTGTTTGGGTCAATTTTTGCGATTCCCAACGTATATGTATACCTTAAGAAATGTATATTTTCTCTTAACAAAAAATATATCTCTTATACCATAACAATCTGTTATCTCCGAATGAATTACTACTAAATCAAGCTCTTTGGTAACCATTCTGTTTCTTTTATGCCAATAAATAATTATTTGGTTATAAACTTATTCATAAGTAGCGAGATTTAAGCACCTGCCCGGAGAAGATAGAAAATGAGGGAAAAAATCACACAAAAGATCACACTTTCCAATAGCTATTCATGGAAAACGAAGTAATTATCAACATAAAAAGCGCATTACCTAATACACCTCCATTATGTCCAAAATTATTTAGAAAGAAAACAGTAACGCTGCGTTTCTCCACTGAATTTCCGTGCGCCGAAAAATGCCCCAATGTGAAAATTCACCAAAACAAAGAAGTATTTTTTTTTTTTTTTTTTCTAGAGGAAAAAGTTTTCCTAAAATTGAAAAAGTGAACCGCTATAAGCACTTTGGTGCATAAAAAAAAAAAGTAAACTTAGTACTCACGCTATTGTGAAAGTCAGCCGCCGTTGATTGCCCGGTAAAAAAAGTTAAACATCTTTTAATTAAAATTCTACTTAACTTCTCTAATATTTTATCTATTCCCTGTAACAATTGTTAATCTACTTCGGAAGCCGCTTAGGCCCTCTTTTATTATTGAATGCATTAGGCGGCGAAAGAAAATAATGCTTTTCGACGTTATTGTAGAGGAGTTAAAAAGTGTTTTTCCGTATTTGCATCTTTTGTTCGTTTGCCACATGTTTGTCTTCACACGAGGTGGGAGGAGTTTATGTTTGGAAAAGAATAATTTTTCATGGTAACTATTAATGCGGCATTTTACTAGAGAAGAAAGATCCCGGAGATTTTTACTGTTTGGCTCATTTTTCTTTTGGAAACCCACCATCTTGTTGCAAATTCATGAAACGCTACTTTATAAAGTATGTAAGTAACATTGCATGTTACTTATGTAACTATAAAGTAAAGTTGTTTAAATAAGGATTTCTGTCACAGAAGAAGGTGAGTTACGTTACATTCTAGAGCAGCGTTCACCACTAATTTTTAGAGGCGGGCGGGCTGTGTGACTTTTGTTGGAACTTTTCGCGGGCTGTATACACCAATATGTGTTGCTTTAATTATTACCGTTATATTTTATTTAACAATATAAAACAATTTTGAAAACTGAAAAAAAAATAGATTTTTCTTTTTTAAATAAAACTACAATTGATGTTTGATTTTTTTTTTCTATTGATTAAAAAAATAAAAATTTTCATTATCTAAAATAATAAAAAAGCTGTGTGTTTGTCTGTCTGTGGCTTTGTGGATCTATAAAAACCTTAATTAAAATTGGAGTAGAGCAATGTAATTTTCAGCATAAGTAGTTTTAGCCTTCTAATTGCATACATGTCAAATAGAATGTTAAAATTTTAATTTTTTTTCTTTCTACAAATAGACTTCAAACAGAGATATAGCTCCAAAATTTTTCACATAAGTAGTTTTAGCCTTCTAATTGCAGTTTTGAAAAACAGAATTTTAGAATTTTGATTAGTTCTTTTTTTTAATTAATTAACAAATTGTTTTACAAAACGACTTCTAATAGGGCTACAGCTCTGAAATATCCAAAATTGTTGGCCTACTGATTGGACTTTTGAAAAACATAATTTAAAATTTTTTATTTAGTTTTTTTTTTAATTAATTTTTTTAATTAATTAATAAATATGTTACAAAATGATTTCTAATAGGGCTACAGCTCTTAAATTTTCATCATAAGTAGTTTTGGCCTTCTAGGACTTTAGAAAAACAGAAGTTTAGTTCATCATTAATTTATTTTTTTCATTAATTAGTATATATTTTACAAAACGATTTCAAATAGGGCTACAGCTTTGAAATTTTCAGCATAAGTAGTTGTGGCCTTCAAATTGGATTTTTGAAAAACAGAATGTTAAAATTCTATTTGTTTTTTAATTTATTAACAAATATTTTACAAAACGATTTGTAATTGGGCTACAATTATGACATTTTCAACTCAAGTAATTTTGGCCTTCTAATTGGACTGACAAAAAGAATGTTAAAATTTATTTGTTTTTTTAGTTATTTTTTTAAATTAATTTTTTCACAAAAAGCGACTTCTAATAGGCCTAGAGCTCTGAAAGTTCCAACATAAGTAGTTTTGGCCTCTAATTTTGCTTTCCACAAACACGTGTTAAAATAACCTTAAAGTGGTGTTGTGTTATTGTATTAACGGTGATTTTTTTTTCTCGACAAGGGAGAGGCTTCCAATATTAAGGCTTTACGTAGCAATTAGATTTTAGTGAGTGAAGCGATCTTATGCTTACGCAGCGATAAACCTTTCAATGAGTGAAGTAAACATGTGTTTATGTGTCAATGAACTTTTCAGTGAACGAAACAAGTTTGATTTTGTGTTGCGATGAACCTTCCTGCGAACGAAGCACCAAAAACTGAGACATATACACGAATGACAGATTTTCACAACGCGAAGCCTCACAGCTAGCTAAAATATTGCACATGTTAAAATTTCGTAGCAAATCACTGGTATTCAGCTAGTTAATAAATAAAGTCTACAAAGAACCTTTCTTTCCAACTTGATAATCGAGTTGGACTATCTTTTAATAAAAGTACTAGCTGGATACCCGTGCTGCGCTACGAAATTTTACCATTAGCATTTTAGCGATCAAAAAACATTCATGTATTCTACACTTCAAACGTTTGCTCTCATATCGATCCCGACTAATTGATTTATCAAAATAGGAACTTTCCTTTGTTGACATTTTTAATAAAATTTATAATTGTGAATAGTATATTGGAAAGATACATTTGAATATCCCTCGTTTAGAACGTTTAATCACCTTCGGACCCTTTTTAATTACGTAATCGAGATTGCAATAGTGTATTGTTTTTATGTTTGCTCTTAAGTTCTAAATTTCAAAGTAGTAGCTGTATTGGAATTGTGACGTTAATGTAATCCTCGTATAGTTTCAATGTTGCGTCGACTTTTCATTTCTTAAAAAGTCATTAATCGATATTGGAATAACTTTTTTTTTTTACATTTGCCCTTTTAACATTTGCAATAAATATCAGAATCAGGACTACATTGTAAGAGGATCATTCGGATTTTCCTCGTTTGGAACATTTAACATCTTTTCGACCCCTTAAAGTTGGTTAATAGAGAACGGAATAGCTTACTTTTTTCTATGTTTTTCTATTTTGACATTTGTACCAATTTTCAGAGTTGTGACCAAATGGGAAGTGGGACATTTGAATATCCCTCGTTTGAACGTATAACATATTTTCGACCTCTTAAATTGGGTTAACTGAGATCGGAATAGATTACTTTTTCGATGTTTGTCTCTGTTGACATTTGCACCAATTTTCAGAGTTGTGACCAAATGGGAAGTGGGACATTTGAATATCCCTCGTTTGAACGTATAACATATTTTCGACCTCTTAAATTGGGTTAACTGAGATCGGAATAGATTACTTTTTCGATGTTTGTCTCTGTTGACATTTGCACCAATTTTCAGAGTTGTGACCATATGGGAAGTGGGATATTCGAGTTGGAACTTTTAACCCCTTTTCCACCCCTTAAAGGGGGTTAATCAAGCTCGGAATAGCTTAACTTTTCTATGTTTTTTTGTTGAGATTTACTGTACCTTGGCGACTTTTAAAAAAAACCTCCAAATTAAAAATGACGTCAAAAGGCTGTGTCGCCAAATTCAAAATGGGGTCAAAACACGTGTTACCAAATCTAAACGGTCACTAGGGTTATCGGAAAACCTTGGCGACCGGTTGCCATATTCGACGCCGAATTGCCACCTTCCAAAAAGTCGCCTTTAGGGGAACGTACAGTAAATCTGAGCCAAGTCTCGTTTCCTTATGGCAATTTTTTAATTTAAACGCTTTGAGACTAATTTGGACTTCGAAATCCACCTCTATGAAGTTCGTTCTTCAAATGCAGGAGGCCCACACAAGCTTATTTTTCTTTATATGCAAACACATCGACGTTTTTCAATCTTCTAGGCAACCACCTTGGCCTTGCATCATTTTTTATTCTTATCTCTAATAAGCTTTCAAAGATAAATAAGCATGTGATGTCATTTAACAATTCAAGAACGTATCTCATAGAATTGGATTACAAAGTCCCGATGGGTCGCAAAACGTTTAAATTAACACAGTGCCTTAAGAAAACTTATTAAAATTCAAGTTCTTATAAAGCGCAGTAACTGACACAAAGCCATTGAATTATCAGGCAAACTTTATCGAGAGATCACGAAAGACACTACACATGACTTCTTCAATAGAAGATAGGAACGTATTTACACCTTCTTCAAATTGAAACTAAAACTATGTGGCGGTGGTGGACCTCCGATCAAGCAAAGGTTAAAACGGAGAATGGCGGGAATTAAATCCCTATATCCGTATATATATATGTAAGAAGAGCCACCAAGCCACACAGGAATAAATTAACGGATTAATAACGTTTTTATTTAAATCATTGAAGGAGACGTTTCCACTAGCGTGACCGCAGCCATTGCTTGTACATTTTACTCCGCTCAAAACAAATCACAATCCTTCAGTTCGTTGTCACTTTCGACTCTTGATTAGTGATGCCATTCAAGAGTTGGAAACTACTACTCACATATATGCAAAAACTAAAACTAGAAATGTGAACTAAAAGTAGAAAAAGACTACAGTTACAGTTAATTAGATCTTCCATATGCTTTAAAAGCATGTCGTAATAGTTTTCTGTTCCGTGACCGAAAACTCTTATTAATGCACAACAAAAGACGTGAAGTCCCTTCAATAAATAAATGGTTAAATCCATAATAGTTACTTAATACTGAACATCCTTACATCAATAGGAATACTGCAGCCAAGTCACGATTCTATGCCAAAAAAAAAAAAATATTTTTCCACTATTTGCATAGTTGAATAACTAAAATAAATTATTGCCAAAATTAAAATAACAATAATTACAAATTCAGAATTCATAGAATATATACAAACTGCAGACTAAAAACGCTTGAAATTTCTACCAGTTTTATGTCAAAACAACTTCAAAATTCTTCGTCATAATTCTTTGTCTTTTATATAATCTATAGGGATAAGAAAGAAGGACCGTATATGTGATTATTTTCTATATGAAGTTTAAGGTTTTTTCTGATTTTACATCTAATTTCGCACTTTTGATCTTTGAAAATAATAGGTTGTACTTTGCAGTATAGTTATTATGAAAATTTTTTGGTCGGGTAGTATCGAGAAGGCTAGTTTGTTCATAAAAACATGTATTAAAACAAGTTAATTAAAAAGTCTCTAAAACAGTGGACTGAAAGCTGAAACTACCGATTTATAATCTAAGCAAAAAGTGCATAGAGCTTTTCATACTGAATAATAATTAATGATAATACATTTATGCCACTTTTAATAAAGTGCTTTAATGCCCCTTGTCATTATTAAATTTAAAAAAAAAAGCAGCAAAGTAGTAAATTATAGTATACTCAAACGATGAAGTCTACTTAAATAAATACAATTATGATATTCAACATTTAATATACAATTGAGATGAGGCATACATATACAATTGAGATGATTTTCTTTAATTTCTAGGTTACAATTTCAAACTTTTTGGCAGTATATCAGATTTAAAAATGTTGCATTTTTATACAAAAACTTTTTTTTTCCGTCAATTTTTTTAATCAGCTAATTGCAATTAAAGTGACTAATTAGGACATTATTAGAACATACATAAACAAACTAGTAAGTAACTTAGAGGTATTATTTTTATTGCAAATAAGAGATATTATATTGACGCATGTTCCTATGGAAAATTTTGAATTTGGCTGCAATATTTATTTAATTATAAATTTTTAAATAAAAAGTTTAAAAAAATACATATTTTTTAACAAAATAATAAGATTAAAATATGCATAAACATTTTGCTTATAATAATATATATATTAGATTCTCCATAAAAAATACATTCGCAACTATTGTCTACAAAATAAAATTAGAATTTTGTATAGCGGTCCATTTATTATGAAGTTATGACCCTTGGCGTAGAGTCATATAACAACAAAATTGTCATTCTTCAGAAAACGCGTTTAAAGTTTACTACACTAACGAACGTGATACAAAACAGGTTCCCAAAACCTACTGTAATTTAAAAAGTAATTTAAGTCTCAGAAATAAAATTGTATTTTAATGGCAATGAATTCGGGAATATTTTAAAACCAAAAAACAAAAACCCAGACTTGAGTCAAATTTCATGATTCCTAATGTATATGTATACCTTAAATGAACTACCTCCCCCCCCCCCTCACAAAATGTTCATTTATCGTATAACCTTGTATTACAAACTTCTATTCAACAACCCTCTCTCCCAACCCAACACTTCCTTACATTGAAAGAGAAAACGCTTGAAACATAATGCCCCCTTCCATTCTACTCGAAAAACAAACAGAGGACCAGATGAACAAGCCCGACATCTGACTTAACTTCGCTGGACAGCCCGTGCTTTGAATTAAATTGCGAGGCAATTTCCTTTCTGGAGATGGCATTATTTCCGTCCAAATACGCGGATGTCCTTTTGGACGAAAAGCTGGCGCCAAGTTTCAGTGTTTATAATTCGAAGTTGAACTACAGAGAAGATGTAGTTCTGTTCAAGTTTACGTTACATAATGACTTCATGATTCAGTTCCTATATTGGACGAAGTGCTTTGTTTAAAAGTGTTATTCTTTGGCACTTTTCGAGATGCAATCTCTTTATTTCTCTATTTACATATATTTTTTGGCAATAACCACTTGGAGCTCTAGATATAAGACAGCATTTTAATGAAATGCATATGCTAAGGGAAACAAAAGTACAACGTCAAATCTAGTCCAGTGGGATCTACTTGATTAATAAATTGATGATTTCAACACGTGATCTTATAGCACAGAGTCTGAGTGTTAGAAATTACCCGGTTATTTTTACTCAGAGTAATTAGTTAAACCTTCAGTATGTGAATGCATACTTTTGATATATGCACTACCTATTGTTTATTTTCTAGGACTAAATTAGCAAACACGCTTTTTAATTACTTTTTGTCTAATAAAATCAATCGATGGACCAAAACTAATTTACATGAAACTTTATAAGGTTTTTCTTTATGGTTTATTTTGTTTTTTCGATTGAGATTTAAACTAAAGGAATGTTACTTTTAAACATTTATTTTTACGTTCATTGAAAAATTGGCTTGAAATAAATTTTCCTTCAACAACACTCCTCTTGGCCGACCAAACGGTATAGTGGTTAGCGTGCTAGCATCTAGACCACGAGGTTGCGGGTTCGAGTCCCGTGTAAGGCATGGGTGTTTGTAAATGTATGTTGGCTTGTCAAATGACGAATGTTTCGGCGCATTATAGTCCTCGTGTTGCTGACGGTGCTAGATAATCTGAAAACAACCGACCAACCAACTAAGAGCTAAATAACTAATCGTTATTTAGCTCTTAAGTAAACGTGCTATTATATTCGAAGCTTACGTTTATGCTTTAAAAAAAGACCTAAGGTTTTGACTTTTGAAAAAGATTTATGTTTTTTATATCTTGTAAGTCAATGCATTATCGTGCGTATTCTTTGTTCAAATTTTAAGTTTTGTTTTGTTTTGTTTTTTGGAACTACCGACTGTCTATTTCTGCCACTTATATAGTGCTTAACACAGCCAAATACGTCTCGTAATTTTAAGCATCTAGAAGAATACGAGATCGAAATCTTCTAGTGTAAACCCCTCTCTCCGACCCCACCACACCAACGAGAGGACATTGAGGCCACGACAGATTTAATGTGCACCAGCCCCCATTAGGTACACACCGATATTTAGCAGACGGAGGACCGAACCCAGAACCCTCCGGTTACGAGCTCGACACTTTACCGCAAGGATATCGGTGCTCAAATTTTAAGTTTAGGACGTATAGATGATCTGATAAGCATATACGAAACTGATTCCATAAAAATTATAGTTTGCATTTTTGGGTGCAGAGCATTGAATACATGAATCTGGTCGATATATTTGATTAATATAGCGATTGGAATAAACAATGAAATTGTAACTTATCCAATTGCCTTTTACTTATGTCAAATCAATCGAGCTTCTATTGAATAATTCTACACAACTAATTTCAGCTTACAAACTCCTTCTATTCAATTCAGTAATATGCTGAACTCATTAAAAATCAGCAGTTTACTTTTAAAAATTAAATTAAATGCAAAACTGCCCGGGTTGACTAATCAGCCAGCAACAATTACCACCTACCTAAAAGTAATGTAAACCTAATCAACTCTTAATGAACACACATTTCTGACAATCATCGGAATGATAGCTCTAACAATATCCTGTGCCAAATATTCAATTAATCTATCCAGTCGACATCCGAGGCTTTTTCATCAGCACAACAAACCATCAGCCCCAGAAACAAAGCAATATCTCCAGACTCCCTTCGTTAAACCATCCATGGGACATTTCGCCCCCCCTCCCCACTAGCCCATAACTCGAACTGGCACAGCGATTATTTGAGAAAACAGCAAATACAGCATACACACATACACCACAAACTTAATACTACAGGGAAAACAGGAACGGTACATACACAAGGCCGTCTGTATCATATCCCCCCCTATTGATTACAGCATGGAGGCTGGATTTCAGCCAACAAGGGTTAATGGACAAAGACACACACGAAGCCCTACTTCGCAGTTTATCTCATTTATTTTTATACTTCCAGTGTGTAGTCCAAAGCGGTCTTGTAGCGTTGGTCCCTCTCCTCATTAGAAGGATTGTTATATTTTATCGGAATTTGTTTTCTCTATGGACCTATGGCTTCTTCAAATGAACGTATGTCACATTTGCTGCAAAGGAGGATCGATGGGTTGTGTAACAGTTGTTTGCTGCTGAGGCAAGCATGATGGCGTGCTTATGTGAACCGTGCGATCGAATTGGATCGTCAATGATTAGAGAGTTGGGCTTTGGGTTATTATTCCTTCTCTAAATTGGGCCCAGCTCCAAATATTGATGATTCTATTAAGATGGAATTCTGGTTTGAAACGTATAAAGGTTATCCGTAGCTAAAGATGCAATTCCAGAAAGTATTGTAGAAGCTGTAAATAAAAATGCTCACACAGTGCTTCTTGAAGTCGCTTAAAAACATTTTATTTACTTGCAGCATAAATCTGTGATATCAAACTCAGAAAAATTAAATTGCATTTAACTTCAATAAAACACATTTGTAACTAAACACATTAACTTATTAAACACATTTGGTACATTTACAATAAATTGAATGTTAAATGAAATTTTTTAGATATTACTGTATCATGACCAATCACGCACTGTTGGGTGAGTGATAAGTTATTTTGTGGGCATGTCATGAGGTGAGCAAATGTGTTCTCTGAAACAGGCAAATGGTTGCTGCTCTTATCAACAAAGAAACATATATTTTCATTTTAAATGGTAAATGGGCATTGTTATATAGATATCTACTCAGTCCATTGACAAATTATCTTGCGCAAAATTTTAATTCTTAAATGGGCTTTTATGAAACGGCTTGCATTCATTCATCATTATACTTACTTAATAAAAAAAATATTCCAGTTCTTTTTTGTATTCAATTTATTTTTCAAACATTTTATTTACTAGAAAATAAATTTAAAATCCTATATGTAGAATTTTTGATCAGCAATTTCTTTGAAAGATGAATCATGGGCAAATACTTTAATCTTTTCAAATGCCTATTTGCATCTACACGGACGTGTCCCTTTTGGCAAACCCCTTCCCCTAAACTTCACAATCAACCATACTTTACGAATGGTTCCGCAGAATGTTCACCAACGAAACCTTAAAGGTTACCATAATGAAACAACACATAATTAGAAAGTGTACGCTTAAGCCCTACCATCGTACCATCGCTCGAAAAATCCTTTCTAGCCACACTCTCTCTTTACGATCTCTCTAACTTCAAGTACCCCGCTGCTGCTTGCCCAAGTCATTTTAATTAAAAGGCAGAGTGTGGCGAAAATTAATTGCTCGAAATGTTTGCGAGAGTAAATTTATTTTATCTTTTTTATCTTTTCCTTTCTTCGAGTGGTTTGTGCGCACCAACGTTTTAAGCCAAGCGAAATTCTTCAGGTGTTTGGTAGGAACATACGGCGTATAAAAGGTTTGTAACTCCAGCTTTGTGGACTATTTGTGGACTTTACGAAGACGTCGTAATTACGTCGCATTCGCTCGCGGCGAGTTTGTTTTCCGGGTGCAGAATTATGAATTGTTCTCTAGGAGTAATTCTATAGCTGCCTTTTCTTAGGGAATTAAAAGAGATTTCGAGGCACACAATGGCGCTTTTACTTGAAAAGTCTCATCTCAATTAAGATTTCGTTTTGAGAAGAAGGATTTCAGAATCAGAAACGTGAGATAGAATACTTGCTTTCTTAAATGGGTAACTTCGTCAGGAAGGAAGAAAACGTCGAATATTTTCAGTTCCATATTTAGAGAGAAATGTGATTATTCATTTGGGAATGAAGGTTAAAATTGGTTAACTGGATTGTTCGATTTATTACTTAAATATTCCATTTGTGAGGAATTTCACTTTTGTGTTTGTTGTTCAGGATAACTATAAGTAAATTATATCTGTTTACAAACTTCTAGATTCTGTTATATACATGATAATTAGTATTTGTAATATTTGGTCATGAGAAACTGATTTCTGAAGAAAAAATAAACACTAGTAAAATGTTAACGACTAAATGGAAACATACTACGTAATGAGATTTCATGATTGTTAGCATTTTGGGCTAAAGTTTATGAGGAATGTTGTTAGTAAAATTTTAGACCGTATAAAATGTAAGATAATCAATAATGTTTTGAATAACTGCCATATATAAGTTGATTTTGAAGCATTTATTTGTACAAATTTGAACTACCTTCCATTATGTATATTTCTTAATATTTGTCATTTTTAGTAACTTTTTTAACATGGTACCAGTGGTATGTCTACAAAGCTTTAAGGAAATATATTAAGTTCTGCTAGTTTCAGACCACACTACTTCAGCAACATAGTCACATTGTATTCCTAAATTCTTTATATTAAGTGAGATACTGCGCTTTTGTTTGTGGCGAGTAAATATTATGAAGACTAATTAATCCACATCCTGTGATCCAATTGAGTTGAAACTTAGCAGATAGACTGGTTGTGGATGATAACGTATTCTCTCAAGTTATACAATAGTCAATGAAAAGAAATTGATGATATATTTCGTAGTGGTCAAGCACTATGAAAATTCGACCTGAGTTCAAAATAGCTAAAATAAGTTGCAATTGCACATAAAAGTTGGCAACGGATCTAGAGGAGTGTAAAAGCTTTAATAGTTCAGCCATTATATAAGTACACGTATATATGAGATGTCCAACTTTCAATAATTGCTGAAATGAAGAGGAAAGAGGGACAGTTAAATAATTTGGGATACGTCTGAGTTAAAGAAATCATCCTGGTAAGTGAGAGCCCCTATTCAGAACGGATCCTAGTGCTATAATAGTAATTTTAGTTCTGGCTTAAATTTTAGAATACTAACTGCATCAAGAAATGTAATGCCATCATGCACCTGGTTAAGAAAACTGTCTTCTATTCTCACAAATAAAACAAATTCAGTTCAATATTTAATACACTGTCATGCTTTTTTTATTATATTGTTGGATACATTGAGGAATATTGTCTAACTTCTTTTCGATTGAATTTTCTTAATCCGAAATTATCTATTTTTACCTCTATTACTATCCGATTACTATATTGGTCACAGTACCACATTATTACAACGTGTGCCATGTGCAGGGCACTGAACGTGTACAGAGTACACAGTTCGAAAAAATAGCATTGCGCACATTTTGATCGATATAGTATGTATATTTTCGAGAGTATTCTCTGGGTGAAATGAATAATACATGTAATACACAAAATGCCAAATAGAAAGTGTTTGTATTTACTCATAAATGACGCACTCTAAAACTTATCACACTTTTGCATGAACTGGACTGTATTTGTTAAATAGAACTTTATTTATTTAAATTTTAATGATTTTTTGTTGTTGTTTCTAATCTTCAACCCAGTCTGACAGAGTCAGACCAGGTCAATGAATCCGTTGACATACAAAAAGTCTATGGCGAGAAGGGGAAAAGAATGAATTTCCTCCCAAAGGAGATCCAGACAGTCCAGGGTGTGTTCAGTCGAGGCCTGGTGTTGGTGGCACTTTGGGCAAAGAGTGTAATTTTTCTTGAAATTAGAGAAGGTAAGACATTTAAGATGGCCGCTGGCTAGACGCGAGAGGCTGATAGATAATGTTCTGTCACATGTGGAGGGCTAAAGGAAGACCCGGCTTAGTACCACTATACCAGTAGTGGGTGGGGGGTTTCAGCCAAATCTTCATATTTTGGGATTTAATCTTAGAGTAAAGTTCCAGGTAAGGGAACTCTGAAGAAGAGGGGGTAGGGTGGTGCCACCCTCTTGCCGATTCGTTTCCGTAAAGATCCACATGGGAAAGAATCCATTGGAGGTGGTTATCATGTTGAAAGGAAATGAATCTTAAATTGTGTAATATAGATATACGTTTAACGATTTAATTAGTACAATTTTAAGTTCATTATTTTTATGGATAATTAAATCGATTAACTATTCCATACAGCTGGAGTTTAGTTCAGGCCAAGAATATTTTGTTGACTGGTGTTGGCATTCAATAGAATTTTTCCTTAAAACTCCACGTGTTTCTGTGTAAATTATACAGATATATTTAACTATGACATATTTCATTCAGTTGTAACAAAGCAAACGAGAGTCCATTATTGCCTTTTATTTGAAATTACCTAGTTGTTACTATATACCATGATATTTGTGTCTGACCATAGATATTAGTACTTGTATCATATTACAATGCGATATGAAACCTATCACCAAAACACCCGTCCCCCTTACAATGATGTGTGGGTATTAACATATTTTTAATGGATGGAATATTTTCCAAATGAATACAGTTTAGACAATGATATGGCTGTAATTAAAAAAAAAATGTGCATTGCTCATAAATAAAAATGGTATTTTGAAAAAATAATGAAAGAGTGTCATTAATAAACTTTTATTCTAAATGCGTGAAAAAATAAAAGCTGTACAAAATAAAAATTATGTTTGTTTTTTTAAAAGAAAACCAAAATTTCATATGCAAATATAAGAAATTTATCTACTTATTGTATCATTGTTGAATTGAATGACTTGCATTGCAACGTGATATTCGAAGCCAATCAAATATGTTTGTTCATATATTTCCGATTCGTCAGTTTGCATTCCATGGAATGCCTAGAGATTGTATGAAATGTTTACAATTCCTTAATTTGCCTAAATACGACTGTCCATCTATAAAATGCCTTGTACTCTATAAAATGCCTAGGTAGTCTATAAAATGCCTAGTTATTCTACAAAATGCTTACTTTCTGCATTGTTGTTAACATATAGATTAAAACATAAAACCTACTCATCTATTGCTGATGCCCGATGCTCACAGCATATCAGTCTCTCTGGATCCAATTTTATTATCCATTCAGCCCCAATTTCTATTGGCAAGGAAGTGTGGCCACCGAAAAAAGTGTAACTTCCAACAAAAGCACAAAGGAGGTCCCTGCTTAAGAAAACAGCGATCCCTTCAGCAAAGTACATTGAGACTCTTCCTCTTGCAGTCTTCCTGATCAATGGTCCAATTAAAGCTTCAGAAAAAGGATTAGTGCTTCTTTTTTTTTTATTTCCCGCCACCTTCTCTCTCAGCTTCGACCTTCCAACGCTTTTATTTGCCATGGGGCTTCTACTGTCGCTGAAAGAAAAGCAGACCTTTGTCTTTCAGCTGTGGCTTGCCTCTGATGTTGTTTCATCAGATTCAGGGTGGCCTCTATCCGAAGGGCTCGATTCTCTCTTTTCTTCTCAACCCTTTTTGTTTAGAGCTTCTTTAGATTGGATATTTTTTTATTTTTTTTTGGAGAATGAAGGATGGGATTTGAGTGAACTGCTAAATAATATATATATATATATATATATATATATATATATATATATATATATATATATATATATATATATATATATATATATATATATATATATATATATATATTATTTTGTGGTCTGTACTGGTCATAGCTGTTTGTCTTGATTAGATAATTAGATAGATGAGTATGAGAACATCTTGATAATCCAAATAGATTTTGGGATTCTCTTTGATTTAAGCAAGAAATATTTCGTCTTTTTAGATCTATGAAAATGTACAATTAAGCTCTATTCTCTCCTTTCTTCTCAACCCTTTCTGCTTAGAGCTCTTTTATATTGGATTTTTTTTTTTTGGAGAATGAAGGATATATATATATATATCCATATAGCTGATTGTGTTGATTAGATAGATGAGTATGAGAACATCTTGATAATCCAAGTGGATTTTAGGATTCTCTTTGTTTCATTCTAAACAAGAAATATTTCGTCTTTTTAGATCTATGAAAATGCACAATTAAGTTCAATATATTTTTATATTATATTATATTTATATTATATTTAACTTTTATTATATTTAACTATTATTTTTTTACTTTTATATTATATTTAAATAATTGTTTTTTTTTTTTAAATCTGGTGGCTAGGAATAACAACAAAAACCAATGCTAATGTCTTATTTGTGTACACAAGCCGAAGATATAATGTAGATTCAACTAAATTCAAGAAAATTGTTTCAATCATAAATACGATTTCTCGTAATTCTTCCTATCATAAAATTTAACTACCTAGTTAATTCTAATGCTAACAAATAAGTAAATTACTGATTACCATCGATACATGTTGTTTACGCATCATCATGATTCCAATTCTTGTACAATTATCATTTGGTATTTTTTTCATTGTCATAATTACAAAATTCGTTCTTTGCAAGTGGCAAATAAATAATGCGAGTTTATCAATGTTCTATTTTTCGTTCTGATTGATAAAAGTGAGTTAAAAGCCGTTCTAAAACCCTTCTCATCTTGCTACATAAAAGAATTATAGTAAAAGTGTTTACAGAAGAAAACTGAGTGTCGTCTTTTAGAAGTGTAATTGTGATATTCTTAAAAGTTATCGACAAGTGATGGTCCCTCGGAAGTGAATTGTCACATGTTACCATACTTAGTAAAATTGTGTAGTATGTTCAAATAACAATTTATTATATAGTAAATCAATGAACTTATTTTCGAATATTATACTTAATGGGAAGTCACTGAACCAATACTTGAAGACACGCTTATGTGATATAACGCGATCTCTCACAGAGATTCAGAGCACACCAGCCAGAGTTAAATATGTGTAAGGAAATTAATTTTAAGCTTGCATATTTTAAAAGCTTTTTGGTACATTAACGTGCACGTACATTTCACTTATAGCTGCTTAAATCAACTACTTTTAACTATTTTAATATACAAAATATATATATGTGACAAAAAAAGTTATTAAAAAATGTTGAAGTATGTAATCATTTGTCATTGGAAGGCGCTATGAACATTGTCAGGAAAATTGTGGGTATAGTTATAGTGGAATTGCCATAACAATTTAAATGAAGGAAACATTCAAAAGTTGTTGAAAAAAAATTAAAAACAAATCTATGAATTATTACTTGTATTTTTATGATCTGGTTGGAGTTTGAAATTTTTTTATATTTGCTACCACAGTTATCAAGTAATGCGAATCTTTCATCTGGCTTCTGAAATCCTTCTTCGTGATGAAATATGAAACTTGTTGCCATCTCTGTAAAACTAACTTGAACAACTTTTCATTATGATGAAAGAAATTACTACTATTTCATTAATAACATATTAATTGTGAACAAAATGCTGGTGAAAAATTAATTTCAACAATTAAAAGTAACGATTGTCACAGTTGCAAGAAGAAGTGCCTTTATAATGATTATAAACTTACTACTATGTTAGAATTGTTATGTTAAATTACTACTATGTTAGAACTCTAACATAGTAGCAATTGCAGTTTGAAAATCAGTAATTGGCTATGATTTTATGTATTCCTCAGTAATCTCTACGATGACAATATTTATACTCTTGGACCAGTTTTGATTGGTAGCTTACCAAACCCAAGTCAACAAACAACCGACACTAAACTACATCCGGTCAATCACAGCATTTTTCGATAATGCCTTGTTTCTCATACATATTTAAAATTCCCAAATTCCTTCCTCTTGTGTGTCCACAAATATCTTATCTTTCAAGGAATTCATTAAATATCGCTAAATCAAACTCGGTGAACGATTAGGGCCTGCAGCAGTGGCCTGATTGCAATAGGGAGAGGAAGGAAGGGAACACCTCAACTCCTCATTTAAATCGAACCTTCGTTAGAAGGGTCCATGTTTGCGTTTTCAATGTCGGGGTCTTTCCTTACATATTTGCATCTTGAACTTTGGGCGAATCAATGCGGTTTAACTTGGAGGACTGTCATTTTGGGCGGTTTATAGTTGAGGGGGGGGGGGAAAGGGTATGTTCTTGTTGGCTTGTGCTATACCCGTGACGTTAATTACATTCGCAATCACTTCGACTGTTCTGGATAATAGTTGGATAGCCAACGAGATATTTGTGGATAAAGCATGACAATTTTCTAGTTGGTAAATTATGTTCGGCGTTTGTGGTTCACACTCTTTTGTATATGATCGAAGTTATTGTTGAAAAAATGCAATAAGAAATATTTAACAGTTTTTTTTAATTACAACTAACCAAGTTTTAAATGGATTTGGCTCCTCTGCTCGATCTTTTTTGTGTACATGGAATAACATTTCAATACCTGGCTTAGTCTTTGTTTAAAATTTTCATAGGTTTTATTTTAAAATCTTTAAGTTACTAACTAAATAAAACGTAAGCTTCCAGTGGGTTACTGAAAACTTATTTTGCAGATTAACAACTTATTAAATAGCGTGCTGTACTTCTAAACTTAAATAATTTTCAACAACCAATTTAATCGGTTTACTCATTTTACTCATTAAGGTGGAATAAAGAAATCAATGCATTAATTTCTTTGACGGCAACCCCTAAAATTTGTCAATTGGTGTAAAAATGAGCTAGTCAAAGCTCTAACCCAATCAGATGATGTTAAGGCATGCCTCATTAGCCCTAAAGTTATAAAAATCAGATTTTTTTTTATTTTTAATTGGTATTTTCTGCTATAAAAATTGGAACGGTTTTCCTTAAAGAAACGTTGTTGCATATTTTTGTATAGAATATTCCTGACTCCAATTTTATTCAATAATAACTTTTTTGACAGACGTACAGATCAAAATATTGTTTCTTCGTAGACATAACCTCAAAAATCGACTTCTTTTTACAAAAAAATGTGCAAATTCATTTATTTTGACATATTTTAAATGTTTTTTTAACTATTGCTAAGTGACAACATTAAATAAGAATTTAAGTACGATGATTTTTAAGAAGAAATTTTTAACCAGGTGTAAAATATATATGTATAAGTGAGGGGGGGGGGGTTGAGGATGAGAACGAAAGAACAAGAGATACAAGAGAGATATTACTTATTATTTTCAAACCATAAGGAATTTAAAACATAGTTTTTGTAATTATTAAGTTTAATTTTTATAAATAACAAGTAATAATGTCAGAATAAGTTATATGGCAAAATTTTACTAATGATGAGATAGATTTGTCAAATTGCATCATCAGAATCAAGTACGTGGTAAAGGCTATGAAAGGCTAGTTTTTTATGTGTCTGATAATATTTTTCCATATTTAGTAACTACTTCAAACATGCTGCTTTTGCTCATTTTTGTATGCTCCCAATATGGAGTGGAATTATTTGTAATAACTTTCATCTGTGTTGTTTACAGCCCTGAAACTTTTGACAGTACATTGTCCCTAAGACAATACAGGACTTTATTCCAAACATACGATTTTGGCTTTAACTATCCTATCGTTTTGTATGTTTTTTCTCAAGCTTAAAAAGCCTGCTCAGCTCAACATCACTGTTTTTCTTTCTTTGCAACAATTTTGTAGCTATGTTATTTTGATTTGTTCGACTAAAGTTTTATAAAATAATTAAAGCTACTTGCATTGGAATTGTTTTTCAATACCATAAGTGATTTCTAAGTTTAAACAATGCCATCTTTGAAATGTGTCCATCACTTTTTCATAACTATTTGTTTAAAATAACTGTTATTCTTGATTTGTGGCCAAAATGTAGCTTCAGCAGCATTAAGCTAAACTTTGACACACATATTAATTATGGGTAAACAAGTACTTTTGATTTCATTTATCTTCAAGACACTTATAGAAAATTTATTCTTGAAAATGAAAAATGTTACACTGTAAATGGCTTTTGCCATCCATCGTGTGTATAACATGACATCTAGTGCTCTAAAAGAATTTTTTTCTGATGCTACATGATCTTTAAAAACATCAAACACAAGTTTAGAAAACTATTTTGAGGTTAACAACGTGGTTTTTGCATTTGATCTGAAAGAAAAGTAGAAATATGTTTAGAGCTTGTTTAAGATTATTTACACTTATTTAAAATTTTATTTTACTTGTTCACCCTAAAGACCAATTTTAGAATGTTATTTGTCAATTTTAGTTTATCTTGTCTGAAATCTTTAAAAATTTGGGCTGAGGACCAGTAGTTGAACACATTTTGAAATCAAAATTTGCCATCGGAGTACTTCTGAAATGTGGTGGGAACGAGCCAAGTATAAAAGATCTGTAACAAATAATACAGGTCTGTAAAAAAAAAAATTCGACTGCATGAGATGTTTTTGCTAAATAATAGGTTTTCCAGTTCACTGAATCCAAAAGTGATCTTCATTTCCTTCCATCACATACAGTTTTTTTGTAAAATATAGTGTGTTTGAATGAAAAAAGCATAACACTAATGAAAAAAACCCATTTTATTATATTGAACTAAATAATATTTCTTATAATTCCTTAAGCGTAAAAAACCTTTTATTTGCCTCTTTAGTTTTTCTTCGCTTTCTTCCGCTTTCCATTTTTTGTGTCCCGCTTAAGCATCCAACAATAATCAGCTAGCATATTGACGTCCCATCTTCCTTGATAGCGGCTCGAAATAAGGTTTCGCGTGACACTAGGTTTTAATATTTTAGTCTTGATCCCAGCAATTCGGCTGCATCTTTCGAAAGGATTAATTTAACACCAAGTCATTGAACTAGCTTTGAGTTCAATGATTTGGTGTTACAAAAACGATTTTTCAAGAAAACCTGACTTGATGGAACTTTTTTAGTATTTTTCTGGTTTCAGTGAGTAGAAATCGGTAAAAAACAGTAAAAAAATCCTATGCAGTTTTTTGATTGCAGACCTGTGTAATTGTTACATTAAAACACAGGTTCTACTCAAACTATAGGTATTTGTTTATATTTTGAAGATGAATTGCACTTGCAAAGACGTGAGAAATGAAAACTTCGATTGATTTCACAAAGAAGTCTTTCCTTCAGTGTTTACCAGTTTTACAAAAATGTATTCTGGCAAATGGAAATTACTTTGAATGTTAAAACATTTAATTTATTGGTATCTATTCTTTTATCGAATTTATTTTATCCATTTTGTAGACGTATCATGTATCATTACTTACAGTTCCAGAAAACAAGTGTTATAATATCTAAAGACATGCAATTCAAAAAAATGTACCCTGAAACTTTTCTTAAATGTGTTTGAAAATTAGATAAGGGGGTCGGGGGATGGGAAAGTTCTATCTAGTCCATGTTAAAATGGCTTTTCTTATGTAACTTTTTCTCAGAAGCTACTCCATTAGTTTAAAACTTTGTACAGCCAAATTTTAGATACTTTTACATAGATTGACATATGCTTTTGTAAAAACAAAATTTTGTTTAGGATTTATGATACTTTGAAATTTGTTTATAAAATTTTCCAAAAAAAGCATGGTTAAAAATTAAAAAAAAAATGTAATTAACATTTCTGCAAAAGCATATGTCTGTTTGTGTAAAAATGCAATATGTACCGGGAAAAAAAATTCAAAGCAAAATATTGTGTAGATCCTGAGAAAAAGGTACATTTGTAGGAAGAAACAGCATTTTGAGAAAACAGCGTTTAAAGTACAAAACAAATGTTTTTTTTTCAATAATATTACTTTTTCAAATTTAAAAAAAAAAAATACTTTGAATTAGAGCATTGCCCACTAAGTTAAACCATTTTATAGATAACATTCCAAATATTGTGATGCTCTAAAAACCTCAAAATGAACTCCGATTTTTTTAATTTTTAATTTTTTTTTTGCCTTTCGACCCTCCATTAAACTCAACAAAAAACAAACGATGTTTACAATATAACTTTATCACAATTTTTGAGAATTTTTGTATACTTTTAATGTCAATTTCTTAAGCTTGCCCACTAAATATCAATGTTAACTTCCTATATGTCCATTTTTCAATAAGTTGAAAAAGTTAGAATTTAAAGTGTATGTATACCCTACAATTCAAGAAAATCAATCAGAATATATATATATATATATATATATATATATATATATATATATATATATATATATATATATATATATATATATATATATATATATATATATATATATATATATATATATATATATATATATATATATATATATATATATATATATATATATATATATATATATATATATATATATATATATATATATATATATATATATATATATATATATATATATATTGTTATTATATCATAATATTCTCTAATACTTTAGCTTTCAAACAATACCAAACTTTTGAAAATATTTTTAATAATTTTAAGTTACAATCCATTATAGGCAGGTACTACCGCTGTTAGGTTCTACACTTTTGAAACTTTAAACTTGTTTTTTTCTGACGAACTGTATTTTGATTAAGTCACACTTTATTCAAACAATGATAATTCAACAACAAAATGTTCAATTATAATTTTTTACATCATAGTAATCTACATAATATGCTAGATGTTTTGAAACTCAATTATATATAATTGGTTGAGAAATTGATTTTTTTGTGATTTTTAATACTTAGAAATCATTGAAAATATTGATTTTTTTCGTGTTTTCACATAAATTAAATTGTAAAAAAAATTTTACTCTATATAAGAAACTTAATTGAATTTCAAAACATTGAGAATAAATATTTCCAATGATTTCCAAAAGGAATTGCTTTCCTAAGTAAATTATAATTTAATATATCATTGTTTGAAAAAAGTACTAATTAGCTAATTAAAGCTTAATTAAATTAATTGTAGGTAATACGTACACCTTAATCCAGTAATATTTTTTGGCAAAAACGTACAATTTTTTAATGAAAATGTGTTCTAATTTTACAGCGAAAATTACTGAATTTTTTTAGAAAGCCCTGTTTTTAAAATTTTCTGGTTGATTAAGCAGGTCTTAAGATTATGTGATCGTGTTTAAATATCGACAAACACATTTCTATATCAAATTGACAACTTTTAGGAGTTGCCGTCAAAGATACAGAGAAAATAAATGTTCCTCATTTGTCTAGGGAAGTAGGGAGTATAAATGTTGGAAAAAAATTAATCAGCTCCCAATCGTTTTTAAACCTGTTTATTGATTTTACTTTTGTTACTACTCTTTGATTTCACATATTTGTAGAAGTTTTTCAATTATACAACTAGTTACTATACAATTTAATATTCAGAGCATCGACATAGGAACAACATATCCGAAGTAAAGTAAATGTTGTTTTACAACAATAAGTTAACAATTTAGAGTTTACCTAATTTTTAATTTGAAACTAACTTTTCATAATGACAATTAGGAAATTATTAAAAAAGTAGTAAAGTTCATGTGGAAATACTATTGTTTACATTTGACAAATTTCTTATAATTTCATTGTGTAATTTGTAGTTGTACATTATGTGTTCTATTCATCCCTCGTTTTCTCTGTAGCTGAGATTAAGGTATACATATACATTGGAAATCACAAAATATGACTCAATTCTGCGTTTTTGTTTTCAAAATAATTCCGAATTCATTACGATTAAAATGATACCATTTTCTTTCTGAGACTCAAATTACGTTTTAAATTACAGTAGGTTTTGTAAACCTGTTTTGTTTCACGTTCATTAGTGTAGTAATCTTTAAAAGTGTTTTCTGAAGAATGACATTTTGGTGTTATATAACTTGACGCCAACGGTCATAACTTCATAATAAATGGTCCGATTTACAAACTTCTAATTTTGTTTTGTAGACAATAGTTGTGAATGTGTTTTCTATGGAGAATCTAATACATATTGTTATAAACACTTCTTTTATGCATATTTTAATCTTAATTTTGTGTATAAAACTATGTATTTTTTAAAACTTTTTACTTAAAAACTTATAATTAAATAAATATTAAACCCAAATTCATAATTCTCCATAGGAACATGCGTCAATATAATATAATTTTTTTTTTGTAATAAAAATAATTCCTCTAAGTTAGTTACAAATTTAGTTATGTATGTTCTAATAATGTCCTAATTAGTCAATTTAATTGTAATTAGCTCATTAAAAGATAAACGGAAAATAAAAGTTTATATATAAAAATGCATCATTTTTAATTCTGATATACTGCCAAAAAGTTTGAAATTATATCCTAAAGTTAAAGAAAATCATCTCAATTGTATATGTATACCTTAATTGGAGAAATGATTTTAATATGTCGGGAAGGTTCCATTCCCTTTTAATGAAGTTTAAAAAATGAACTCAATGGTGTGTTCATAAAATTGATAATAAAACATTGAGTTATAAAAGACATTACATCACTTTAAGTGCACTCCCACAAACCTCAAACAACACATAAAAGTATAAAGAAAAATGTCCCGGTGGTTTATTGAGTAGGACGATGCGCTACTCCAATAAAAGTTTACGATTTCACATCAGGTACGTAGTCAGAGGGTGTGATAAGGGGATATATCCCCTACCGAAATAATAAGTTGATCTCATGAATAAGGATGAAAGAATATAATAATTTATTGCGAACAGCAGAATTTAGTTTCAGTTCTAGACTACATTTTGATGCAAAATCACAATTTTCCAACATTCAGCTAACATATGCTAAGAAATCTTTTATACCCTCGTTTAAAGACTTTATTACAAAGCCAATGCTGTACTTGATTCAGTGTTAGCAAACAAATAGAAAATTTAAGACTAATTTTTTGTAACCAATTCGATTCAATGGCACAGATGTTCTTCCCATTATTTTTGAAAATGATCATACACCACGACGATTATGACAAATGGTCTCGTTTCGATTCTCGGTCTAGGATCGGTATTTCGCCCATTCAAAGGTATACGCATTCAAAGGCTTTATATCCCAAAGTTCTCTATAAAATTTCAATTCACCATTAACAAGCATTGGACAAATGACGTTGAGAAATGCAGACAGGCGATTTAAACCGGAACCCCGACTATACTAGAAAACAATATACCCTGATAGACTGACAGGCGACTGCGATTTTTGGACCCCATCGAACATCATTCTGAATTTTTTATAGAAATTAGAGAAAAGTGAGTAGATTACGAATCCACTGGTCTGCAGGGGTAAAAATGGCCGAAACTGGTCAAAAATCGACTTTTAATAAGTTGAACTAAATCCAATTGCCAAATGCGCCATAACTTGCCAAATAATGAGCATTTTGTTTTTATTTGGTAACCCCACACTCTTAAATTTTCAATTAAGAAGGTTGCAGATGATTCAGATATCTGGCGACGGTCTACTTGCATCTATTAAAAGGGAGCAAGTTGGCAAAAAATATTACGTCACTTATGACGTAACTGATGTTGCCAACTTGGCTTACTTTTAAAAGATATAAGTTTTCCGAGCCAAAGATCAGATATCGTTTACGCTTTTTCTCATTGAAAATCAAAATGAAGTGGATTGCCAGACGATTAAGTTTGTTCTATTTTTGGCAAGATATGACATATTTGGCAAGCTGATTTTAGTTCAACTCATTCCAAGTCAATTATTGATCAGTTTCGGCCATTTTTGCCAAGGCAGACCAATGGATTCGTAATCTAATCACTTTTCTCTAATTTCTATAAAAAATTCAGAATGATGTTCGATGGGGTCTAAAAATTGCACTCGCCTCTCGGACTATAAGCTCACTGAATACGCTGTAGAATGTATCCTTCCGCCAGAAATATATAGTTCCAAGCAAATCATAATTTATATGGGTATATT
This sequence comes from Linyphia triangularis, assembly GCA_963978545.1. Taxonomy (NCBI): domain Eukaryota; kingdom Metazoa; phylum Arthropoda; class Arachnida; order Araneae; family Linyphiidae; genus Linyphia; species Linyphia triangularis. Next base: position 4,136,066 of record OZ021725.1, on the reverse strand, counting down.
GTTAACCTGAGCACATAGTTTTATATTAAACTTAAATAGAAGTTGATAAAAAAAAAAAAGAAAGAAAGTGCTTTAAGTTCAAATTTTAATTAATATTTTACTTTTCTAATTATGAATACTACACTAGATTTAACGAATAGGCCACGCCTCGCTCCGATCAGCCAATCAGGGCTTAGTAAAACCGGTTCACTCAACGTTGTAAGGGATTCAGTTAGCATATAGGGTATGTTGTGTTCTAGTGAAGTAGCCTGTAAATTCGGCTGAAGACAATTTTTCAAGAGAGAAACAATGGACTCATTCCGCGATATTCAAATTTTACAGTTTATGGCCATATTTCACTGTTGTAACTATTTTTGAAGACTGGTATATTTACAATTCTCTGCCGTTCCACTAAAATCCCATTTGTCATTTCCTTCTGCATCGACTGTTTCGTGGTTATGCCATTTTTCAGTTAGGGATTCCTTTTTGAAAGAAGTTGTGAAACATCATAAAGTGAAACATAGATCAGAAGAAAAAATAAGTTAAATAAAAACAATGTTCCATTAATGTGAGTGTTTAAAGATTTGGCTTTCTTGGTGATTATTTTAGTAATTATTATAGTAGTACAATAACTTCCAAGCATCGGTTATTTTTAGAAACATACAAAATATAACTGACGCATCAGTACAAAAAAAAAACAAAAAAAACAAAAAAAACACGATAATTTTATTCCATGCGTGATTCTTTAAATCAAAAACACTTAAATCTCAATGATCATTTAAGTAAAAGAAGCGACTGCAAGTTTAGGAACACTATAAAACATCATTCTGAATTTTGAATGGAATATAGAGACACAGTAGATTATGAATATATTGGTCTGCAGGGTCGAAAATAGCCGAAGTTTGTCAAAAATCAACTTTAAGTTAATTTAACTAAAACTGATTTCCAAATATGTCATAACTTGCCAATTAATGAACATTCTTTTTTATTTGATGACCAACTGCTCTTTTATTCTCAAAATAATAGATACAGACGATATTTGTTTTCTGGCAAAAATAATTCCATCTTTTAAAAGTGAGCCAAGTTGGCCATAAATATTACATCACGTAATATTGATTGCCAACTTGGCTAACTCTTCAAATATGCAAGCAAGACATCGACAATTATTTAATTTGTCAGTAGCCTTCCTAGTTGAAAATGTAATAGCTGTAGGTTATCAAATAAAATAATATAACCCGTAAAAATAAAGTATTTAATATAAATCATTTGTATGCCTTGCCGATTTCTATATTCATTAACACAGCGACGATTCTTTAAACAGTGGGTGTTTGGTGTTTGCATCTAATTTTAAATATCAAAAACATTTATATCAGCAAAATGTGCTGCAAACTAAGGTTCAAAATGTATTTATTAAAAATGAACATGAATTTATTCACTCACATCCAAATGTCCTTTTATTTATTCTGATTAAAACAATTTTATTTATTTATTTATTTATTTATTTATTTATTTATTTTTTTATTTATTTATTTATTTTTTTATTTATTTATTTATTAAAACAATTTTATCAACATAAAAAAAATTATTTAATGGTCGGTTAAATACTGTTTTAGCGAGATTGGATGACGGAAAGTTGGTTTACTAGTAATCCCTAAAAATGAACTTTTAGTGACAGTTATACTCCCAAAATTTGATAGAATTCATTGTCATTGATATCGAATCTATCTAGTAAGTTTCAGACTGATTGGACGCCGGCAAGGGGATTAGTTAGTCCTCCGCAGATTTGTCCACCATCGACATACACAGACACCTACCCACATACACAAACCCACATACACAGCCACCCACCCATATACACATTATTCAATTAGTTCTAGTTCAACTCATTCAAAATCAATTTTAGAACAGTTTCAGCCATTTTTGTACCGGCAGACCAGTAAAGTTATGATTTACCAGCATTTTTCTACATTTTATAAAATGTTCAAAATGATGTTCGGTAGGGTATCTAAACTTACATTCGCCTCTCAGTCTATGACTAACTAGCATCCTATCCACTAAAATAAACACTCAACTTTACGATAAAGAAAAGTTATACAGAGAATAGAAGGGATCATATTACTCGGCCGATTATTGAAGTCACGGCCACATGTCCCGCTGCCAGATCCAAATCGATCAAGACAAAACACCCCCAGACGATATCTCGCCGCAGGGGGTGCTCGGCGACACACATAATCTTTCTTTCAGTTCGTTATTTCCGTCTAAGTAAGCGATATTTTCCCGTCTGTTGGAACAAAGAAGCGCGAAAAATGATCGCGGTCATTCGGACGGACATCAATGAATGTCCGCCTTCATTTGAGGAATAAGGGACCGGAATGGCCCCCATTGGCTGGAGATGCATTACGTCATTAGCGGATTGAAAAATGAGTTATCGGGTAGATAGGCTACGGAGAATGGGAATTTGATGCGTGTGTGTGTTACTTAATACAGAGATAATCAGTTACGGTATTAATATAAGTAATAAATGTAGCATTGTGCTATATTTTGGATGAGGAGGTTTATCATGGAATTATTGGTATGCTAGGAAAGAAAATTTTATTTTCCTGTTACTTAATACTAGTTACTTAATAATCAATTACGAGATTATTAAACGTTATGAATGGATTAGTGTTTGAGTGAAATTCGCAATTGACGAATGTTAGGTGTTGCGTGTTAGAAATCATAAAGGGTTATGCAATGCTCGCAATGCTCATTCAATGCTTTTTATTGCTTGCAATAATCCTTTGATAATGTTAATATACATACAATCGTGTGGCTTTTAGTAAGAAAATATGATGTTTATTAATTATACCATCTACCGTTGGCAAGACAAAAAAGTTCTATAAACGGATTCCCTTAGTTGGTTGAAATAGTAGATCTGCTCAGATGCCCTGTTTGTCAAGCAGCTGAGTTATTCTATAGGAATTCCCCGACGTTGATCCGAGGCAAACCGGACCGTCAGCCGGTTAGAAGTTTTGTCCACAATATAACACATAAGTACCAAAAAAACAGACTTGATAAAGCTATAAATGCAAATCGCGATATAAATATAAACTAGTTTAAGTTAAATTGAGTTTTATGTAAATTAACTGCGCTTCTTTTCATGATATTTCTTTCGACGATTCCCTTTTTACTATACTAAAAAGCTTTTGACTTTTATTTTAGCTGTGCTTACCTGTTCAAACTTATCATTTAAATTAATAAGTTTGTCTAATTTAAGCAAATTAACAAAGATAGTTAAGTTTTAATGAATTTTAAATATAATTTATGTTTTTAGATATATTAGAATGAAATATCATATCAATTATACATATCTTAGCTCGCAACCTTTTGGAATATACTTAAATATAACACAAATAACTTCATTTAAACATCTAAGGTTATTTTTTCAGTTTTTTTCGCACTTTTCAATCTTTTAGTTAAAAAAAAAAAAAAAAAAAAAAAAGTTACCATAAGGAAACACTTAATAAACATATCCCCTAACAATTCTTGTTTTTAAAATAATGTTTAAAGCAGTTTTCATTACACCAAATAAACATTTATAAAATATAATCTTACCCCTGTTCAACATTCTGACACATAAAATATACCACACATTTTCTACATTAGAAACTGTCTCCAAATCTTTAACTTAAAAGACACTTCATCCCTTCCCCCTTTCCATCATATCCCCACCACTTAACAGAAAAAAAAAATTAATAGAAACGAACCCCTTAATGAAACATTGATATAAGAAACAAAATAAAACTAAACCCGCGGAAACGAATCACGAAATAATTATCAGCACCCACGACTAAATTTTTTTTCATAATCCATAATCCCCTGTCTGTAGAAATGTAAAACAACGACAAAAAAAAAGGAAAAAATAAAATAATAATCAATTAAGGGATACGGCAAATAACTACACAAGAAAAAAAAATACACATATGATTGGAAATTGCATCGATAGCTGCAAAGGGAGCATTACAATGTAGAAGAAATGGAAACTTCATAACAAGAATAGGGGGGGACATAAAAAAAAAAACTTCTTCCCCTTGTTATATTCTTATATTAATTTTGCTCTTGAGCCATCTTCTTAAGATCCCCGTCAAATATAAGACATGGCTATTACTTGGAAGGAAGTTTGTTTTGAACTGGTTTAAGTCCCAACTGAGAATTTAAAGAGCATTGCCATTTTTATATCCCTTATATTAACTTCTATTTTGTATGTTTGTCGATGGCTAGCAAATCTACTGAGGCCTAATTAACATCCTTGCCGTCATCATATCGGGCTGGAACTTGACAGAAAAATTATATGTCGATGACAATGCATTCTATTAAATTTTGGTGGCTGCCACTGTTGCTCAAAGTCGTTTTTAAGGAATACTAATAAATCAATAATAAGGAATACTAATTAATCATAATTATCAAGGACAATAATGTTTCTTTTAAGGTTTCCGACAACGTTCGGAGCAATTTTTTAACAAAACCTAATTAATGAAACTTTTTATTGCATTAAAATGTGCATTATATGATGAAAATATGAAACTGACAAAAATATTAACTTTTTAAACTTCATTTTTCAAGAAAAAAGAGATTTTTAGTCGAAATTGACCAATATTTTGTCAAAATGGCTAATATTGTAAAAAGAAGTTTTAAATATATTTTACTTTAATTTTTAATACGTGATTCCAATATATTCATGAGTATAATAAACTAAAATCTAAGTATATTTTCAGAAATTAATATATATATATATATATATATATATATATATATAGGCTGTATAAGATTACACTTAAATTTCAATATTTTCGCAGCACATTATTATGTATATATAGCAATAACTTTTCGAAAAAAATAGATACGATCTAATATGTAGTCCACTATACTCAGCATAGTATCGCGAATAACTATAACAAAAATTTAAACTTTATTTTAAATATATTTTGACATCGAACAAAAGCCATAACAGCCATGTAGTATTAGCGAAAAATCTATTCTTTAGAAAAAAAGGATTTTGGAATACATTAGAATCTCAATTAACCGACCTAATTCGGACCAAAGGTAGGTTGGCTAAGCAAAAATTCCAATAAAAGAGAGTTGTAAAAAACAATAAAAAGTAAATGATTTTCGTTTATTGAATACAGGACTTTTAATGTTTTTTTATGACATAATTGTTGGAAATGAGTTTTTGTTGCAATAGTCTTGATAATCTTTGTTTCGCTGCTCTATCCCGGAGTATTTTTGAAGGCAATAGTTCAGTTTGATCTGCATCCGAAGGTTGCTCTAACCATGCCAGTTCTTTAGAAAAACAGTCAAAAGCCTCACCATTACTTATGTAACTTTAGAGCAAGGGAAAAGATTATGGTTTAAAAAGGAACAAATGATTTATTACTCATTTGGGAGATTTTTGATGACGACTAAATGATTGCCGGTTAACAGAGAGTTCCGGATAAAGGAGGGACGGTTTATAGAGGTTCTACTGTATCTCGTTATGGATTTTCGTATTAACAACTATTTTTGAACGACAGTAACTAAATTTCTATTCTAAGTACAAGAAAAGCACAAACTGATTTGAAAAGTGAATTGTTCAATGACACAAAACAAAAAATTTCGTTGATTTTGCAATTTAAAACGTATTCGGACACCTTAAACATAAAACTTGTAAGGTACAAATTTGTTCTTTTCTACTAAATAATGGTGAGAATTTGACATAACATTTATTATTCCTCGAAGCTATTGACTTTTATGATTAAATACTTTATATAATATCGTACAAGTATCTCTTTATTATACTTACTCATTTCTGAATAGAAGGAATCATAGATAAATTTAGTATTTTAAATTATAAATTTTTTGTTATAATTAGAAACATAAAATGATATTTACATATCACGTTATACATATGAATGTATGTAATAAAATAAACTTCAAATTTAACTTATAATACAACAAATTTACCAAACTTTAGCTAATTTTGAGATACTTAAACTTACAACTTTGCATTATTTTACTTTGGGTAACAAAATCAAACTTGAAGTAGCTTTAAATAGTAGCTTAACTCAACATAAAACTTCATTTGAATAATAAAATAAAACTAACAAGCTTCACGATATCTTCAACAATAACATACTTTGGATATATTAATTTTGTAATTTTTAACGGTATAACATTTTAATTCATAATAAGTATTTATTGAAAGTTCAAGATACGTTTGTATTTTATCGGAGCATATTATAAAGAAAAAATATTAAGGGGAAAAGGAAATTAACAAAATCAGGGACTTCACATGATTTTGAAATCTTACTTACTTATAGACTGAGATGCGACTGCAATTTTTGGACCTCATCGAACATCATTCTGAATTTTTTATAGAAATTGGAGAAAAGTGAGTAGATTACGAATCCACTGGTCTGTCGTGGTAAAAATGGCCGACACTGATCAAAAATTTACTTTTAATAAGTTGAACTAAATCCAATTGCCAAATGCGCCACAACTTGCCAAATAATGAGCATTTTGTTTTTAATTTGGTAACCCTCACTCTTAAATTTTCAATTAAAAAGGTTGCAGACGATTCAGATATCTGGCGATGGTCTACTTGCATGTATTAAAAGGGAGCCAAGTCGGCAAACAATATTATGTCACTTATGACGTAACTGATGTCGCCAATTTGGCTTACTTTTAAAATATATAAGTTTTCCGAGCCGTAGATCAGAAATCACTTGCGCTTTTTCTCATTGAAAATCAAAATGAAGTGGGTTGCCAGACGAATAAGTTTGTTCTATTTTTGGAAAGATATGACATATTTGGCAATCGGATTGTAGTTCAACTCATTCCAAGTCAATTATTGATCAGTTTCGGCCATTTTTGCCACGGCCCACCAGTGAAATCGTAATCTACTTACTTTTCTCCAATTTCTATATAAAATTCAGAATGATGTTCAATGGGGTCCAATAATTACAGTCGCCTCTCGGACTAATATCCCTAGATTATATGGATTAACTATAATTCAATTTCTGATGGCTGGATAATGCTAGGTCAACGTATCAATAATTTCAATTTAAAAGTTTAAATTTGACATCTCAACTAATTTGTGTATTTTAACTTAAAAGGAAGGTTTAGTAAGGAGCATTCTCTACAATCGCTATGTTACAATTTTTTGCCCAATTCATTTAGAAACTACTTTCTATAAAACCTTGGCATTTGGTGAGTAGGTGCGAAAGAGATCACTTAATGAAATGATATAAATTAAAAATTCCAAAATTGGGTTTAATAGGGTTTGTTTCATATTTTAAATTCTTACGTTAATGACTATGCAGTGGATCTAGCGGCAATAGTCTTTTTTTTTTTATTTCATTTGTAATATAAAATATATTACACGCTATTTTTGAGTTTTTAATTTATATCATTTGATTGGGTGGATATTTTAGTACTTACTCACCAAATTTCAAAGTTTTAAGGGGACATGAGGCACTGAAACTACAAAAATAAAAATAAATTGTTTCCGTTCTATAAAAATTGCTGACGTCACTAGCTTTAATTTCACGTTTAAATTTTTGAAATCCGATTATTTTAAGTCATTAAATCTTTATTTTAACTAACTACTTTAACGCATTGCACATTTGTTGGCAAAAGTTATAAATGTACTTTTCTCAGCTTCTCTTTTCTTAAACTTTAGTGTGTTCGAAAAGCTCCTTACGATTCAAAATCGGATAAATCCATTAATTTTGTTTTAGGAATAATTTTTAATGTACGATAAAGAGATACATACAAGCTTTTTTTTTATGTCACATAATTTTTTCTATTTTTTTTATGTTGAAAAGCTGAAATATGTGCATTTTTAATGAAAAATCACTAGCGTAAAGTTTGAAATTTGATTTATCTTCAACTATAGCACCTAAAGATAAAAGCATGAGTGAAAATGTGTATAATATATTGATAAACAATTTCAATTTTATTTTTCATGTTCGTTAAAATATTGTGTAGCCAGGAGCATCTTGAAAAACGTTAACGTTTCATATCATTTTAATGCGTTTTTTTCAATAATTTACTATCTATTTTATATTATCTGCTCAAATTTTGTTGTGTTCTTTTAAGCCATATTTTCTATGTCTGTGAAAATTTTTATTTAATTCTAATAGACAGAGGTGACTTCAATTTTTGGACTCCATCGAACATCATACTGAATTTTTTATAGAAATTAGTGAAAAGTGAGTAGATTACGAATCCACTGGTCTGCCGTGGCAAAAACGGCCGAAACTGGTCAAAAATCGACTTTTACTAAGTTGAACTAAATCCAATTGCCAAATGAGCCATAACTTGCCAACTAATGAGCATTTTTTTTTATTTGGTAACCCTCACTCTTTAATTTTCAACTAAGAAGGTTGCAGATGATTCAGATATATGGTGACGGTCTACTTGCATCTATTAAAAGGGATCCAAGTTGGCAAAAAATATTACGTCACTTATGATGTAACTTATGTCACCCAATTTGGCTTACTTTTAAAAGATATAAGTTTTCCGAGCCAAAGATCAGAAATCGTTTGCGCTTTTTCTCATTGAAAATCAAAATAAATTGGGTTGCCAAACGAATAAGTTTGTTCTCTTTTTGGCAAGTTATGACATATTTGCAATCGGATTTTAGTTCAACTCATTCCAAGTCGATTTTTGACCAATTTCGGCCATTTTTGCCACGGCAGACCATTGGATTCCTAATCTACTCACTTTTCTCCAATTTATATAAAAAATTCAGAATGAGGTTTGATGGGGTCCACAAATTTCATTCGCCTCTCAGACTATAAGGAAAACTAAAGAATTTTGGAAAAAAGTGTCTCATATTCCCTTAAGCAAACCAGTTTCTAAATTAACTCTGTTTGAAGATTGTAACATAGCGAGTATAGGAAATGGTCCTTACTATAGGACATCCTCTTAAGAGGCCCGTGTATAACCATTCGCAATAAGTATTGAATTCCATTAAAAATAAATTAAAAATTAAATGTGTATCCATGAAATACAACAACAAAAAAACGCCGGATTTTAGTTACTGCCTACTTCAAAATTAAACGCTCACAACTTGCACCACTTGTGAATAGAAGATCTCTCAATTCTTTTGTGTCTTTTAAACCGCTCTCTTCTTTGCATTTACTTATTTATATCACTCTCTTCTGCTCCCCCAACCGTCTTGAAAGGAAATCAAATGAGCGCAATAAAATAATAAATTCAAAAGAGAGCATTTTACTTATTGTTATTTTCTTGAGAATACGTCGTCGCGAAGAAAGAGCATCTCCCGGGGAGCACGAACAATGCAAGTAAATTGGTTGTGCGAGTTCCCTATTAAATAATACCTTTCGGAGGATTTTAGAAAGAAGTGGGTAATAGCTGGAAATAGGCACGTATCCATTCGAAGGGTTTTTATTTGTTTAAATAAGATATGTAAGTTTATGGGTACGCTGGAGAGGAAAAGTATACACATTTTCTGAGATTTTTGTTTGGTTTTGAGGGTAAGAAAAATTCCAATAATGAGCGTTATTTACACTAGGATAGAGAATAACAGTTTTGAAGGTATGGTATAGGGTGAAGCATGACGAATGTTGAAAATTGTAGCAATGATCGGGATTAGTATTTCTGTAAGTAAGTACTGCCTAAACTTGAGTACTGTGAGATTTAGAAAGTGTATTTACATTTTTGAGGGAAGCGTGTGTCATTTAGAAGAGTGTTTATTTTTGAATAAGTGTATAAAGATGAATAATAAAAGATAAATACTCCAAAAGTATTGATTTTCTATCTAATAATTCTGCACTGAATAAATTTAACTGACAGCTTGATTTTTTTCAGCTTGGGTAAAAATATGTTGCTGTATACAGGATGGAATTTTCCAATGAAACACAGTTAAAGAGAAGTATTTTTTCGGTTTGTTGCAGGCTTATTTTGAAAAGCTTTTTTGAAATTTATTATTTTAGGAGAATTGCTTTTATATTTATAATAACATCCGTAAACAGCCGATGGTTAGATATTTTTCCATCTTTAATCCGTCTGTTTCTTAAGTGTATTAGTGATGAGGGGCTTTCTAAAAGTTGACAGACTGATTATTATAGAGATATTTTTTATGAAAAAATGGTATCGTGATTTAAAAAGCCACACATGCCCTATCTGAATATCAAATAATATTTCAAACCTAAATAAGCATTTTTCTTGACTGAAGTAAGAAGTGAGAACTGTGTTTCTGATGATGTATTGTTAATATGCTTTGATGTCAGTGAAAAGGTAATTCAAAGCTTTTCTTTTTTTATAACTATCATTTATTCGTGTGCTGTCGTGTATTGTTATAATCTACTTCAAGAAAACTGGATATTTTGAAACGCTTTATTTGACACAGTTAAGAGGTAAATCGCCGACTTCCTTTCCTCATGAAGATAATATTTTAGTTATGGATATCCTGGAGGCAATAGTAATGTAGTAAAAAAAAGGGAAAAAAGATTTCATTGACGCAAAACACGAAATGATGTAGCTTAGTATTAATATTTGCATAGTTGTACTTAACATATTATTTACATAAAAGATTTAACACAGAGTCATTTTTGTTGATTTTTTCTTAGAGTTCATTTCAGTGGCACTCAAACATCTTATTGAATTCATTCTAAACATCCACAGATCATTCATCTTAACTTGCGTATTCAATTTCGAATATTAGCAACGCATTTTAAAGTTGACTTTTAACACCAGGTATTCACAACTTTTCTTATAAATACTCAGATACTAATTTTATCGCAACACTGCCTTTATGATAATCTGTACGCTTGCATAAAACCAAAAGCTCTTATCTATTTAAAAAAACTGGAGCATATTTGAAAATTGTCAGAAATATTGTTAAATATCACGATTAACTGCAATGAAACATTGTTACAAGCTGCAGGATTTCTGACAAAAAATAAAGGTTTAAAAAACATTTGAGCTTCAATGGAAAACAAATTTGTTTTCACTTTAATCAAAACAACATATTCACGTTCATTATCATAACATTTTTCATTTGAATTACTCATTCTTTCCTATTTTATTCTTCACCCAAAGGCAAAGAGAGAGAGAAAGAATTGTAATAATTAGCATATTCTATCGGGACTCCTTTCGGGAACACAAAATTTTAATTAAACGTGTCCCTTACTACAAAGTTTAGAGAAAAGTTGTTAAATTAAAAAGTTTAAAACTGATTTTTTGTCTGTTTTCGTCTCCAGTGAAATGTGACTCCTGCGTGTAATTAAACACTAATAAAGATGCACTTTCTGGGGGAATCTCAGGAATAAGCTAATTGTTTACTTTATTTTTTTTTTTTTATTTTTACTGTGCGATAACAATCATGATTTTCCACTACCCTATAAACTATTTGAACAACATTATTAATAAAATGTTAGAACAGTTGTTGAAAAATTAAATACCGAGCAAGTTTTTTTATTCTATAACTTTGTAAAAATATTGTTAAACACAGTAAAACTATTATTTTACTTAATAATAAAATTCGCTAATTAAAATATTTTCTACAAATTTAATTGCGTGATGATGTTCAACAAATGCAGCTTTTTCGATACTTAAGCATTTATTTTTTTTTACTGATGGATAACAACAATGCATTTTTTTCTATGAAAAATAATGTCTTCATAATAACAAATTTCTTCTTTGATAATGTTTAGAGATTGCAAACTTTGAGATCAATTTTGTAAAAGTAGACAAAAACTGCGATTTTTCAATGTTAAATTATTTTTATTGCGAAAACTAGAAGTAACAAACTTTAAATTACATTAAAACTATACACGGAGATCAATAGGCAGTATGATAGGCAAAACAAAAACACATTCATTTTCCTGCCTTTTAGTGAACCACCTTAAGAGAGTTTACATGACTTCTTAAAGAGTCACTGCAGTATTCTGTTACGTTGTGGATCCCAAACAATTCGAAGAACGTCTTTTTTTTATTAGTAACAAAATAGCTCAGATATTTTCCGTCAAAAAATAGGTTTATACTAGAGGTCGGCGATATATCGATACGACGATATTTTTTATCGATATTTTAAAAAATACATCGATTGTAAAAATATCGATACAATTGTCACCGATATATCAATATTTTCAAACATTTTTAGTTTTTTGATGATCGTTTTTCAGTTCCACATGTTTTTTCGATTTTCTTTATTCCCTTTTCAAAAACTTCAAAATTAAAGTTTGGACTTGACTGAAATACAATTAAAATTACACCATAACCAAAAAGATAACATAATGTAATGGAAAGATAAGATCATTTATTAGTAGTCATTAACATAGCGCCGTTTCGGTTACCCACGTGTGCCTGGAATTTGCATCTAATTTTAAATATTAAAAACACATATCAGCAAAATATGCGGTAAACTACTTTTCAAAATTTCTTCTTTAAAAATAAATGTGAATTTATGCACTGACATCCAAATGTATTTTATTTATTCTGATTGATAATATAATTTATTTATAAAAACAATTTTTATAGTTTATTTATTAAAACAATTTTGGAATGAATTAATGAAAAGTAGAAATTTGCCCAAAAAACTTCGTTCATGGCAAAATTGAAAATCAAATAGAAAAAAATCAATTATCGATATTTTATTGATATTTTTTTATGCAACGATATAGTATCGATATTTATTTTGATCTATACTTCCGACCTCTAGTTTATACCCTTTAATTGTTTCATTTCCTTTTTCTTTGCAGAATTGCTGAATTTCCTGAGCTTGTTTCTGATAGATATCAAAGGCGTCTCTTAGCAACTGAGAGAACACTTTTTTGACGCCAGGATCTTTGTGAATGTTCTGAAGCTTTAGCATATCCAAACCATTTTTTGGAGCCATCGACTTATAATTTTGACCGAATGGGAGGGCTATTGGGGCCACCTAATATTCATCTGAGCTTTTTATTACCAGCAATTCTTATGGGCAAGGGCACAGATGTACGTCCTTATGGAATTTCATTATGTAGAGGCATTTGGTGACTATTTTCAGCTCAAATTTGAGATTCCAAATTCATTTATGGATAATAATTTGAGATTCCAAATTTCAGAAATAATTTCAAAATAAAAATTTCCTGATAAGTTGTTACTAGTATCCCAATGTACAAGTGTTACTTCTATTTATACAAAGTTCAGAAAGTGATCTTCGTAGGTCAATATCGAAAATTCAATGAAACTACGTAGAGAATACTTTGAAGAAAATATTTAATGAAGAACACTAATCTTGCTTCAAATAATTTTTCTTCTGATTTCCTGAAGTAAAATTATTAAAACTTTTTATTAATTAATTTTCTGAAATCGTCTAAGCAAAATGCATATATAAATGTGAATTTTTTAATGCTGCAATAGGGTAATTCCACATCAAATCAACCAATGGTCAAATCGGCAGGTCAATGAAATTTATTCATTTTTGGTGTAAATGTAGTATTAGTACATTGAATTAAAAAAATCATATTTTGAGATTTTTTTCAAAGTAAGTTTCAAAGTTATGTATTTTTGAAAATTTGAAAAATTCACAAATTTTGCATCATTTAACTATCTTTAAATGGTTGTAACTCAAGAACTAATCGACCTAGAGAGCTGAAATTTATGTCAGTTTATTCAGTTTTATATTGTCTTTGATAAAATATATAACACATGACTAAGTGTTTTTTAAACAATATTTATTTTTTTAATTAAAAAAAGTTTTTTTTTATAATTTAAAATCGGAATTTTATTTTTTTTTGAAAAAAATATATTATATTTAATCATCTTTTTCAAACATTCTTGCAAAATTTCAAGATGGTACTCCTATGGTATCATAGGAAAAAAAAATCCTGCAGGTAACTCTCTGGCTGACGCATGAGACATTTTGGCTCTTTTTTCTACTCGTAAATTGATAAGATTTATAAAACTAAGGTGAATCTAATAGTTATGTTTTCATTTTATATTATATTACTTGGTGACAAAGTTATATGGAAAAATGATTATTTTAACTAGGTCAAATATGCATTTATATCGTCTGACGCACAGGATACGGACGTGTCCCGTGCGTCTGACTATATAAATGCATACGTAACCTAGTTAAAATAATTATTTTTCCATATAACTTTGTCCCCAAGTAGAGCTATATAAAACAAAGCAAAATTGCTAGATTAATAATGATTTTAGAATTCTAATTTATGAGTAGAAAAAAGAGCTAAAATGTCTTGTGCTTAAAGCAGAGAATTGCTCATGTATGATTGTCTGCACAATTTTTATATGAAAAAAAAAAAAAAAAAAAAAAAAAAACATTTGTTAAAAATTAATTTAAGTATCGAATGTGGCCCATTTGAGTGTAAAATACTGTTTTCTAGTCATGTAATCAAATATCAATATTCAGATGAAATAATAGTCTGCCATTTGTTACACTATTTGAAGAAAAAGGTGTCTTGTCGATTCCAGACTCAAAACTTGGTAAAAGTTTATCTCCTCAAACAATTATTTCAGTAAAGAATTTTTATGACGATGATGAAGTAAGCAGACAAATGCCTGGGAAAAAGGACTGTTTATGTGGGGAAGGATGCTTTAGGTAAGACAGTTCATATACAAAAGAGACTAATTTTGGGAAACTTACGAGAAGTTAATTGGCTTTTCAAAGTTTGCAGAGTTGAGACTGAAAAACTATAAGATTGCTTGTGTCAGTGGTACACATTCTGTGTGTGTCTCCATAGCACACCATAATATTAAATTGATGATTGCTAGAGGTAATTTACGTAAAATCAAACTACCTAAATCTGATAATCCTCTTACAACATATAATGAATGCATGGCTAACATTATGTGCAATCCCCTCCAGAACAGTCATGGGTTTTAAACAACTATGAAAACTGCTCCAAAATTGATGATTTTAAAGAAGCTCTGATGGGATGTCTTGCAGAAGATATGACTGATGAAAAATGTCACGTATAAACAAAGGTTTACTGTTGATCGTTGCACCTTTGAGACCATTGCTAAACCACTTAAAAATTTTATGCAAGAGTTTGGTAACCAAATAACTCATCTAAAACAACAATAAAAAAAATTCTGAAAAGAATTGTCACTGGAAAAAAATGATTCTTTTAAAAGATCAAGTTAAAGAAGAGGTTAAAGTTTCTTTCCTTCATCCAAAAGGACCATCAATATCATTCACATATCCAAGAAAAGCAGAAATTTTGACAGTTCCAAAAAACTTTATTTTGTGTAAATTGGAATCCTATTACTACAACACGTTGAACATGCTAAGTCACGAAACAGGAGATGATAAGAGCTACAAAAATGTTGCTCCAGAAATAAATATACTCATTTTAAGATGGCTGCTTCATTGCAGCAATGTGGGAGTTTAACTTAGCAAACTTTTAGCATTAGAATGTAATTAAACGGTTTATTTTTGAAGTTCACCACCTTATATTGTTTACCTATTACAACCCTTAAGTTTAAATGGAAATGTGGAAGAGTTTTACAGAATTTACAAACATATAGAACAGATATTTTTATTACAGTAGAATAGTAATAAAAGTACTGTAAATGTTTGGAAAAAATGTTGCTGTAAAATGGTTAATTTAACCAAATAAATAAAATATAACAAAATAAACACTCATATTTTTGTTTGGTAAGTAAGCTAAACTTGCATAAATGGAAAATATTATTATTTTAAACATGAATTTATACTCAAATTACTTTTTAACATCAGATAATAGGGTTTTATAGAAAAAAATAGCCAAACCTACATACAGATATAATTTTCTTTGTTTATGATAAAATAAGAGTACCATCATGACATTTGGTGAAAATGTTCTTAAGAGATGGCCAAATATAATATGTGTTTTTTCAAAAAAATTAAAAATTCCGTTTTAAAGTTTTTGAAAAATGTATAAAACAAATTTACAAAAAAAAATATTGTTTCAAGTAAGTTGATCATGTTATATATTCATTGAAAGACATAAAAAAACTGAACAAAATGACACAAATACCAACCCTTTAGGTCAAATAGTTCCAAAGTTACAGCCATTTAAAGATTGTGAAACTATATGCAACATTCGTGAATTTTTCAAAATTTAAAAAATTCGTAACTATGGAAGGAATCGACGAAATTTTTTTTTAATCTCACTGTTTTCATCTCAGAAGTAAGTTCAACACACAAACAAAATATTAAAACATTCCTACACTTGGAGTTGAAAAATTATTTTTTTATTGGTTGATTTCGTGTGGAATGACCCAATATAAATCTGAAGCAAAATAATTCTCATTTGAAAAGAAATGAAAATATTGTCCTTTGTCTCTGTATAAGAAAACAATATGTTCCTGTTTTCATATTACAGCAAATATCTCAGCAGGAGGAATTAGGAAATTTACAAAATTCATTGTCCAAGTTCCAATGCGATGATATGTGCAACCCATTTCATTCCTTTCAAATTTCGTTGAGGAATATTCGAGGATAATTTTAAGCGCATTTTGACATAAACCTTTTCTTGATGCAAAGCCCTTGCGATCTTGAACTTGAAGTCGTTTTTAGACCAACCTCCTAGGTAAAGGAGTAATAATTGTAATAACTCTTTGTAGTCTTTTTTTGGATGACTAATTTCTTGTAAGACATTTTGATGTAGTTAACCATTTCCATTCATTGTTCTTCTATAAAGCATTAATCGAAACTTTTTCATCCAGTATTGTCGCATATGACTTCTTATGCAATGATGAAATACATGAGAAACCCATAAACCCATTGATTCAAAGCACTTTGGTATTTGAAATTTCACTAGTTTGAGATAAAAGTGACCATGTGACTATGTTGTATATGTTTGCTTGTGTATGTTTTTGTTTTCACGTAATAAAAAGCATTATTTCGTTGCACCTATTACGCAACACGATCTTAATAACGGAGTAGTAATTTTTTTTCGTGAGCATAATGTTAATTTAAACTAAGTAAAAAGAGCTTCAGCTTGTTACTATGATACTTGCGTAAAGGGAATTGACTTTTGACATTTCTCTGTTCATCATTCCATATTCCTAATTTATTTCATTTTTGAACTAATCAACTTTTGGCCTGAACTTATAAACTTCATGTAGCCGCAAGGGATTAGTTGGAAAATTCATTTTATAATTATCTTCGAAAAATTTCGTTGATGTTTAAATAGTAATTTCTGAAGAAGATAGGGACTAAATATACATATTTGATATTATTTTCATACATACTGTTTTATTCTTTTGTTGATATCTTCTTCACACATATCGTGTCCTTGCTGCAAAAGCAACACAACTGACAGTTGAGATGATGTGTGAGCAGATTCACAGACTGCATGATGAAACTGGTTGTATGGCATAAGATGGTTTTCAAGTTAAACTGATTTGTGCCGTTTATCCAGATAATTATAAATATAGATTGTGATTGTGTTCACACCATAGACTTATTATTATCAATAGACTACGCGTTCCCACTTCAATTATACAACGAGAATGAAACCAAAATGAATCACATGAATAGGGACTTTTTGGGAGCAGGATTGCAGATTTGGCGCGTTTCTCCTCACTCAGGAGATAAAGGAGAATAAAACTATTAGATAAAGGATTAATTTTACGACTTAGCCAAATTAAAAACCACGTGACTGATAGACGAATTTTGTTATTCATTTTGGTTTCGTTCTCGTTGTATGATTGAAGTGGGAACGCGCAGTCTATCGATAATAATAAGTCTATGGTTCACACATTAACTTAAAATGAAGAATTTAGAATGTTGGTCGCTTTTGAAGCAAGAGTATGATTTATGATAATTAAGTGCGATCAAAATGAATAAAATCGTAAATAATTTGAATAGGAATTTCAAAATATTGCTTCTGCACATGGTTGATAAACAACTTTAAGAGTATTGGGTGTTGATGGGGGTATTATAAGTTTAATAACGGCATTTTTGTGAGTTTTTCATTAGAGGTACTTTGAAAGTTTTAGATGGAAATTGGTAATTTTTGGAAAACATGCCTACTGAACGGGATAGTATAATGAGAAAAAAATATTTACATAATTTTTTGAGTCTAAGTATAATTAGATAATAATTAAAAAAGCAATTTCTTTTTGATGTTTTCAGAATTTTTTTGAAGACAAATACTAGATAAATCTATCAATATAAGTAATTTTTATCCTATCAAATCGATCGTATTTTTTCGCTATAATAGTTTATTTCACTCAAACGTAAGAAAACAAAATTTAAAGAATAATCTCTTAGTAGTGGAGGAAAATATTTATTGTTTATTTTTTATTGATAAGATTAATATTAAAAAAGATGGAGCAATTATCCAGAAATAATTGTTTAATTTACAAAAACTTGAAAAATATATATTTTTTTTAAAAATTATCGTGATAATAAATAATTCAGTGCCTCTTTTAAAAGTTTTTTTTTTTTTTTTTTTTTTTTTTTTTTTTTTTTTAACTTAATATTTAACTTTATCTCTTAATGAAATACATAGTGCTTATATAAAAAGTAAAAATGGTGAACAATATGAATTTAAAACATATTATAAAAAAAGGAAAAATCTATAAACATTTAAGGAATTGAAGTATTTATAAGATTGGAGAATTTTTGAGTATTTGACTAGAAAGTAATATACTAAACACACAAATATACTAAATAATTAAATGTATAATCAAAAGTGTTTGCATACATTTAATTACTAAGAAAATCGTGTATTCATAATGAACTCTTTTGGTAAGCAACTGATTTTGTTTTATTCAGTTTTTTTTTTTCTTTTTTTGTAAACAATTTTTTCAAATGTATATGCTTTTATGTTATGTAGTATAATTATCGATAACATGATTGATAGCATAACAGCTATAAAAGAACAGGATCTAGTTAATCATAAATAATGACATTTGAAGAGCAGTGCATTTTTCGTTCATATTAGAATATTTTCTTTATCTTTTTATTTCTTTATTTTTTCTAATGGTGACCTCAAGTACTCACTTTCAATTGAAAGTGTTCGAAGTCACTTGGCCACTTCAAGGCCAGGAGCGATGGCCACTTGTGAGAAGGCACTCGTTGGGAGGGCATCATTGCCCCTAGTGTAGAACATCCACGTCTTTATACCCATTTCTTACCCGGATTCGAACCGAAACCCACCAGCGTGGTAGTCTGATGCGCTAATCACCATACTGAATAAGGGCGACTTCTTTTTATTTTAATATATTGAAATGTAAAAATTGCAATATCTTTCAATTTAATAATTATTTTCTTTTTTAAACAAAATAAAAGTTATAATCATAAAATGATTGAGCATAATCATAAAATGATTGAGTATAATCATAAAATGATTGAATATAATCATAAAATGATTGAGTAAAATCATAAAATGATTGAGTATAATCGTAAAATGATTGAGTATAATCTTAAAATGATTGAGTATAATCATAAAATGATTGAGTATAATCATAAAATGATTGAGTATAATCTTAAAATGATTGAGTATAATCAACTAATGTGAGGACAGTCTGTTTAATAATCTCGTAATGCATTCATTCACATTTAATTTTAAAATTATAAAATGTTTTTTTCAAGCATAGGGATAGCGTTAAAAACTTCCAACTAAAGGTTACATTTAATATTTTTAATGCAATAGTTGTTTAAATAAGTAAGATTTTATTGAAATGTTAACTGTAATTTGATAAAATAAAAATACGTCAATAAAGAATAAATTATTAGGTTTCGGTTTATAAGTTGTAATAATTAACCAACTTACAGAATTAAGAAAAATAACTTCCATGATTAATATGTAATACCATTCCTTATGGTTATCTTACTATAAAACTACAAAAATATCCTTTATCCCATACTTTACAACTTAATCATACAACAAATCAAGCACTGCATATTTCCCACACGCTCACAACCAATACTACTCATCAAAGTAATCCTTTCGATAATATCCTTAAGATATATTCCCCAAATACACCACTAGTCATTCACAAACATGGATCAATTACGATACCCCAATAACATCAGGTATTTTTATCCCCTTGTGCCATAACCGTAACTGGTATAGAAAAAAAAAATGTCGTTTGGTACCCTCATAAACCACTCGTGAGGTTGCACTAATGACGACACGAGCGTCTCCAGTCGCAAAACGATCATAACTCCTGATTGGTCCATTTCATGCATCCCATAATCCCTTGCGAAGATTTTTCATGACCCAGGCAAACCATCCCTAATTAGGCAGACTTAGATTCAGGAATTCAGGGAACCAGGTTAAGTATGTGAAGCAAAAATTCAGTATCGCTTATTGGTTTGGGAGTGCTAAAGCTCTGTCTTGATGAAGTTTTAGGACAGGCCATCGTTGTGATGTGTGATTAATTCCAGCAGGAACGAAGCAGCCATAAAAGACTGCAGATTGTCGAGGTTTTATAAGGGTATTTTTATAAGCAGAAGAAGGTTGTGATGTTGCCAAACAAGAAAATATAAATTGCTTGTTTACTTTGGGCATAAAACAGCGAAAACTGATTCCGTTATCGCTTTTGCGTGAATAAATAGCGGCAGTTAAGGGGGGGGGGGGTTGGTAGTGTATGAGGAAATGCAATACACATATCCGGGCAATCCAAAATGTGTCTGGGAGAAACAGAGATGCTCGTTTTAAAATATTCTGAAATAGCCTTCTAGAATGTGTGTTTTTTTTTATTCTGTCTCGTGAATTTTAAATGAGTGTTTTGAATGTCGTAAAAGTCATTAAATTAAGTCGAACGTAAAGTCAGGAGCGAACTGAATATAAATAGGACGATATGCGTTGTAAGATGGAAAGGAAAAATTGTTTGGTTTTTGAAAGTTGTATCATTCGATTCCATTTGCCAAGCAGCATGAGAGTCAAGAACGCGTAAGATATTTTACTGAAATAATGATTATTTGGTTTCGGAAGAGGTATTTAAGAATCAGTGCAATGCATTCAACTTACAAAATTAAAATTTGTTTGTTATATATAGTTTATAAATAGAGGATATTTCTGAATTTTCAAAAAAAATAAAGATTGCATTTCAACTAGAACTAAATAAGGACGCTAATTTAAAAGAAAGGATTTTTAAAATTTAATGTACATAAAAAATCACTATGGGAAAAAAATAAAATTAGTGGTTTTATTGTATGGGAGCTATTTACATACCTTGCTTTTTTAGTACCAATAATTTGCCCGAGTTAATAATAGTGCATTATGTCATTATATTCAAACAGTTTTTGAAATCTATATGAGTATTTTGTTTCTGGTTTTTACTATTAATTTTTTTCTAAATAATAATTTAATTAATTAATAATACAAAACACCGAATAAAAACTACGTTACAGCTGTATTTAAAAAAAAAAAAGTTTTGAAAATGAAACACGTATATTTATTCTATTCAGAATACATGATAAATTTAAAAAAAAAAAAAATTACATTAAAAACTTAACTTTACTTACTTATATAATTTACAAATTAAAAAAGTATTGAATGAACCGGACAATTATTACTATTTGTGACCAAAAATATTCAAATAAAGCATTATAAAGCATAATAAAGCAACTCTAGAATTAGGCAGGTAATGCATTATGGCTTTTGCTACTAAAATACATAAAATATTAATAAGAGTCAAATAATCCTATGAAGGGTATGTTTTTTATTACGAAAATCTAGTATATCCTTGATAACTGTATTTGGGTGAAAATAATTAAATACAACATAAAACATTATCTCAAAATATCATTTAGAAACAAATCTGAAAATATAAACTGCGTAATTAGGCATACAAGTAGTCTTATATATTCAAGTTATCTAGTGCATGAGGTTAAAATAGAAAGAGAGTATCAAAGAAGCCTACTTAGGCCTGATGGGCCCACTCTATCTCTCATACTAAGAAGATATGCAGCCCATAGCATGCAAAACAGAGCAGTGGCCTTGTAGAAGGTAAAGTAATCTGAAACGGGGACGTTGTAAAAGTCATCAGACTTGATATCAATGACACTACATGTTTAAAGTATAACCTCCAAATATGATTGACATTTGCCTAGAACGTGCTCTACTATTTCAGCTCAGTTTTCATAGCCTCAACGCCGACCAAACGGTATAGTGGTTAGCGTGCTGGCTTCTAGACCGCGAGGTTGCGGGTTCGAGTCCCGTGTTAGGCATGGGTATTTGTAAATGTATGTTGGCTTGTCTAATGACGAATGTTTCGGCGCATTATAGCCCTCGTGTTGCTGACGGCGCCAGATAATCTGAATACAACCAACCAACCAACCAATCCATAGCCTCAGCACAGGTTATCCTTTACAACTTTCAGTGTTTTAATATAGTTCCTAACAGAAATGCATGAAATAGAAGGTGGGAGATTCTGAAATTAAGGGGAAAATACAGACCCTGTGCTTTTTTTTTGGCTTAATATTTATTCCTGTAAGTGAGAATATTAGTATTAAGTTAAAAAAAAAAAATTACATTTAATGTTTTCAGGCTTTATTTTGCATTTTTATTTATTATTTAAAAAAAAAAAAAAAAATACAAAGTATGGGAAACGTAACCTCTATGGAATGTCCCCACCTCAGTTTTTTTTAGTGTTAACTGACGAAATAAACCTGATTAATAATACCTTTGTGGAAAAATCTGGGTTAAACATTTATTTATTATATATATATATATATATATATATATATATATATATATATATATATATATATATATATATATATATATATATATATATATATACATATATAATATATACATATATAATATATACATATATACATATATAATATATACATATATAATATATACATATATACATATATATATATATATGTGTATATATATATATGTGTATATATATATATGTGTATATATATATATATATATATATATATATATATATATATATATATATATATATATATATATATATATATATATATATATATATATATATATATATATATATATATATATATATATATATATATATATATATATATATATATATATATATATATATATATATATTTATATATATGTATATATATATATATATATATATATATATATATATATATATATATATATATATATATATATATATTATATATATGTATATATATATATATATATATATATATATATATATATATATATATATATATATATATATATATATATATATATATATATATATATATATATATATATATATATATATATATATATATATATATATATATTAACTAATCACAAAGCAATATAAGTTTTAATCTATTTTACCACTTTATTTTAAACACATATGTTGTCATTGGGTGCTGAGGTAAACTCCATGGAATATCTTTAACTTGATTAAAATTCTACTAGATAACAGTGCAATCTACATTAACAGAGTTGAAGTGAAGTTCAAGTCAACTATTTTGTCTGGTGATGCTGTTGGATGTGCATAGTTTTATATTGTTTGTAAAAAAGCTGTCCAATTCTCAAAAATCTGGCGAGTTCTTTTTTTTTTCCAAATAACCTCCATGCTCCTTAATGTTATTCCTTATAGTGTTAAACTTACTTTTGGCTTTATCTTTTATCAAATAGCCAATTATTTTTTCTCTAAAAGCAAAGCCAGTGTATCCTAAGTCTTTTAAGTTAAGTTTTAAGCATAGCAATCTACTTATTTCTACTTATTTATAAACTCCATGGATTTTGTTAACCACGAAGGTTACAAGCAAAATTAGAAAACTGTTTTTTTTTAGAAAATATATTCTTCCTTGACCTTTTTTTAAAGTGGTAAATGTATTAGTTTTGTTAATAAAATTCTAAGAGTAAAATTTAAATTTTGTTATCGATTTTTTATTTTTATGTTTTTGTTTAATCCACAAATTCCCTTTAACCTCAGAATCGCCCAGGCTTTAAAAATATTAAGTTCAATTACAAACATATGAAAAAGAATCTAAATAGTGTTTACTATGTAAGATAACTATAATTCTAATGAAAGTAGATTTTATATTACTGCTTATGCTTAGTATTTTAATATTTATACAAACATATCCGATGAAATTGCTTGTTGAATTATTTTAAGATTTGAGGAATTGAATGAAATAGAAACATAGTTTGTTGTTCATTAATGCTATACATCTGCGAAAAGGAATGCTTCTATAAATCCAGCTCCCTTTCTGCAAGCGAAGACCACCATCAAAACTTCTGGAGGCTACTTTGTTGGACAGAATGCGATTACGCTACTCATCCCTGTTCTCAATCCCACGAACATGCGCATATAAATGCAGGAATTTACGGGGAGAACATCAAGGAATCCTTAAAAGATCACTCACAAAGGGAACTGCTTCCTCGATGTTCCTTTTCGAAACAGAAATCCTCGAATCTTCTAAAAAGAAAAGGGGGGAGGATGGGTGAATGAAAGTGAATCGTTCGGATAGACTGAGCAAGAACTGAAGAGAAAAGAGGAAAATCTCCGATGTTATTTAAAGAAACAGAAGAAGTAGAAGGGATGGACTTTACAGGATTTTTGGATAGCTAAACTGGTGAAAATCTGCATAGATTCAGCTAATAATTATTAACATATTGTGATATTTTTATTAAGGGAGCATGTACTCAAAACATGACGAAAATGTCAATTTGTATTCCATTATGTGGAAAATATCTTTATCAATAGCTGTGTAAAAATGTATACTTGTATATTCGATAGATAAAAAGTTCTATGTTATTTTCTAAAACATCTCACACTGTCAAAGCTGAAAAAGAAATATTTAACACTGTTTTTCTCAGTTCGTTATTTTTCGATTTGAATGTTGTTTAAATCCTTAAAGCTTTTTTATAAATTAAGTTAGGGTTGGAGAATTTTTATAGAATATTTATATACATCCTGATAAACAAAAGTAAGCATAGAATAAGGTGTGCTATGTTTAGTTTTTTTTTTTTTTTTTTTTAATTAAAAAGTTGAAAACTTGAAAAAAACATATTTTTCGCTATTTTTAGTTTAAAAACATATAAAACCTTTTCCATAGCTTGCGTCTTCAAATCCATATTAATTATTGTTAACAATTATAATACGAATATATTGGGAAAATGTCATGAAAAAATACTTAAAATTGTAAAAGGAGTAGCATATCGAAAAAATTAAAAAAAAATTGAATTAATAAAAAAATATTTATTAAAAATCATTGTGTAGGTTAAATTATATTTACTTACCATCAACATAATGTAAAATAACTATAGTTTAAATTTTATTGCAGCAATTTCTGAAAATAATCTGTTGGGCACCATGCCCTCTTAATTAACAATTAACGTAGTTTTTGATTACTTAAAAAATGTAAATTAAAAACATATCAAGAAGTACTTGGACGATCACAAAGTACTTATATAATTAAAACAAGGCTTTCTTAGTGTTTGAATGATACGCAAATTCATGGCAATCTGATTTGTTGTGGAGTGTATTATTTTTAAGGCCTATCTACTGGTGGGCAAACCATTTAGTGTTCTACATTAGCCTTTACTGCTGTAGTTTAACTTTATGCAAATATACTTCTAATCACATTTTTTTGTATATCAACTTTAATATAAGCATGGAAACTTGTACCTATGAAACATTTCATTAGTTACTTTAGACGTATCAACTTATTTTTGTATGGGATTTACATTGAGAATCATTCTAACATTAGACAAAATCCCGGATTGAATTTTTTCGTGTGTAAAATTTTAACTTTATGGTAGTGTTGAAGTTAAAATCATACTCATAAAGTAAAGGAAAAAAGTAAAGAATTATTAACTTAAAATTACTGATGATTAATTTTAATATTAATAAAAGTTCATGGTTATTATTTAAATCCTTTATATTAATTTCAATTTTGTGTGTATGTAAATGGCGGGAAAATCTACAGAGGCTTAATAAATCCCCTTGCCGTCATCCAATCGGGCTGAAACTTGGCAGATAGATTCGATGTCGATGAAAATGCATTTTATCAAATTTTAGCTGCTAAAAGGTTGCTTTTACGGCATACTAATAGACCAACTTACTGGCATCCAATCACTGTGAAATAGCATTTAACTGATCATTAAAGAAACTCTTTTCTGTTGCCAACATTGTTTTAATAAATAGTAATAAAATTGTTTTAATCAGAATAAATAAAAAATATTTGGTTGTGAGTGCATAAATTCACATTAACTTTTAAGGAATACATTTTTAAAAGTAGTTTAAAATATATTTTGCTGATAGGGATGTTTTTAATATTTAAAATTAGATGCAAGCACCTGCTGACAACATAAACGGCGCTATGTCAATGAATATAAAAATTGGCAATGTATATTGTTGCACAAATTGTCCGTATATAGTGTAAATAGTGACGTATTATTTTAAAATTCTATTGTAATTTATGTTTATCTTATTTTATTTTTTGACAGTGATTATACAGGTTAGAAAAAGGTGGCAAAACCTAAAGCATTCGAGAAATTTCGAGATGTTTCTTTTCCGATGAATTGGCTGGAAATTTCGCGAATGTTCTCTCGCGCCAAGTATATAAAGACCGGAGATCGGGAAAGTTTTCAGATTGACTTCGGACTTCGATGAGAGCTGTTCGCTTTGTTTACCTATTGGCGTGAGCTTGTATAATCGCTGTATTCGAAGTTATTTTTGTTGAAGCTTGAGAGTAATTGAGCTGTTGCCTTTGAATAAATTTTATGAGCTCTTAAAGAGATAATTTTTTAAAAATAAATTTTAACTAAGTCAGAAATTCCCCGAACTACTTTTTGGCAAACACGTCGACTTATAAAATAGTTCAAGAAAAGGTTAAAAAAAAAAAAAAAAAAAAAAAAAAAAAAACTTAGAACAAAACAAATCCTAGAAAAAGAACGAAAGGGTGAAAAAACGACTAAGACCTGACTCCCGTCTCCTCCATATTTACTAGGATCACGTGATATCGATGACCCACTGTTCCTTCCGTCCATCCGGTGCGCTTCCGCAGATCTAAAAAAAAGTTCCTACTCTTCACGTTGTCAGTGTCTTATCTTTGTTTTTGGTGAGTGGGAACCCGAATAAAGCGGAAACAAATACTGATCTGTATATCCCTCTCTGCAAACTCAGCAAACATCTTGTTGATGATCCGTGAACAGTTTAGAATAGTATTTCCGAATGTAGTAAGGAATTTGTAAAAACAATTCCTAAGCGTATTGGATAGTGAATATTTTGTTCTTTATTGAATCTTTTGTATTAACTTCGATTTTGTGTATTATGTTTGTCAATGGCTTACAAATCTGCGGATGACAAATTAATCTTCTTGCCGTCATTCAAACGGGCTGGAACTTGGCGGAGAGATTCTATGTTTATGACATTAATGCATTCTATCTAATTTTGAGGGCTGCGCCGTAAAAGTTCGCTGTTACGGAATACTATTAAATCAACTAGTCGTTGAAATAGCATTTTACCGATCATTGAAGAAACTCTTTCTTGTTCCTAAAACTGTTTTAATAAATAAACAAACAAACAAACAAACAAACAAACGAACATTCAAATAAATAAATAAATAAATAAATAAATAAATAAATAAATAAATAAATAAATAAATAAATAAATAAATAAATAAATAAATAAATAAATAAATAAATAAATAAATAAATAAATAAATAAATAAATAAATAAATAAATAAATAAATAAATAAATAAATAAATAAATAAATAAAATTGTTTTAATCAGAATAAAATAAATGATATTTTAATGTGAGGGCATGCATTTACATTAATTTTTAATGAATAAATTTTGAAAAGTTTCTGACAACGTGTTTTGATGATAGAGATGGCATTTGCATCTTGATGTAAATTGCATGATGCATTGCTTGATGCATTTGCATCTTTGCACGCTGAATGAAAAATTGGCAATGTATATAAAGGATTTATATTAAAAACTTTTTTTTATGGGTTGCATTATTTAATGTAGAATTTAGTTAGATTCCTCATTAAATATATATATTTTTTTTTAGATTTATACAATTCTAAAATTCATTAAATTTCTAACTAGATGCATTCTTACACTTTTTTAATTATTACGCTTGTGTATGTTTATAAATTTACTATTCAGGTTAAATAGTTTTTTGCCTCTTATTTTTTAAGGTGGTTTATATAATAAATCCTACCTATATTTTCTAGGTACTTTGAAAATTAAATTTAAAATATAATTTTATATATAAATAAACTAAACTACAACACAATCTTTAAAATTTTAAATCTTTTCAAAAGATTGTCACTATATTGTAGGGTAGAATCTAATATGGAAGATTTTTATATTCTTTTGCAAATAGAAATCCTAAAAAACTGGAAATTCTTATTTGCGCTCATAATTATATTGAAAAATGTTTTCTAGAAATTTAAATTTATCAGGGGATGACATTTTCAAGCAAATATTGTTTCATTTTCATGGCTTAATAGACTACATAGTTTATATTATTTATACTGCAGGTATTAAAATTTCATTCTTATTCGACAAGTTCAGTTATTAAAAAACTGTTAATGAAAAAAAAAAGTTTTTAAAAAGTAAAAACTTAGGTAAATGATTTAAACTATAAAAAAACATTGATTTCGGTCTATATATTTTTTTAAAAATAAAATGTTGCTTTCATTTTTATTATATACTATTAAAATTATAATATTTTGTTAGAAATATGGAGTTTGTTATACATTAAAATACACTAAATTTCAACGTAGGGGATAATTTAAAGTGTAATAACTAAATTATTTTTATTCTGAATAATATACAAAAAAGACTTGTCATATATTTATATTATATTTTGAAATTAATTTTTATCTATTTTTATGATAATATTTAAATAAAAATCCAATAACTTGATGCATTTGTGATTAATTTTAGCAATACTTTTTCTTTCACAATAATTACTCGTTCACACCTCTGTATTCACAAGAAAAAGTTATTTATTTCTTTAATCATAGTGTCATAAAAATTGTACCAAAAATACATGATTTCTATCAGGAATCGCTCAAGTTATTTCATACTGATATCGGTTGGTAAAATATGAAGTTCATCATTAAAAATATCCTCAATGTAGTTTATTTTGATGCACACATGATTTCTAAATGACAAAAAACAGTTCCAGTGTTTGCTTGCATTCCCTTTTAAAATTAAAAAAATATATCTTAGATAAAAAATAATGATTAATGAAACTTGTCAAACACACTGATTTCTAAAATGATAAAAAAAAAAGTAAACAATTAGTTTTGAAAGAAAGTGTTATTTTTCGTAAATCAGAGAATAAAACCATTGGATATAATGAACTATTTTAACTCCCTTTTGGGTTTAACAAAACTGGTTACCTTATTAAAGTCGATAATTTGTATTCTTTTTAATTTGTTACTATTTATGTTTGAAAAATAATTAATTTACACTAAGCAAAATATATCGATACAATTTCATTTCATACAATTTATTTTATTTGGTTCAAAATCTATTTTATCGAACATATTCATGCTTGAGAATAGTTGAGTTTTATTGGGTTACGTCTAATTAAATGTAATTAAAAGACAAATGTGTCAGTTTTAAAATACTTGGACAAGTATTTTAAAACTGACTTACATGAAAAACATTATAGTAATTACTAATTATTTATCGAGGTAAGTAGCACGATATTTGAAAAAGCATAACTTTTTTTGGCTTCAAACATTTTCTTGGCCAACACTTGGTGAAAACTTGATTGCAAATTTTACAGATTCCAATCCATATAGGGTGAACCTGACAATTATAACTGATATTCATTAGAATCTTAAAATTTCAAAATAATTTCCAAAAACAACAAGGTTCAGCTATACATTTCTAGGCCTGATCGAATAATTCCGAAAAAGTTTCGGAAACAAATTTCAATGTCTTCTTTCGGAATGATCTTAATTTCTGAAGTCACGTTTTTCTTGATGTGTTTGACATCCTCAAATCTTGCTCATCCCTTATGAATTTGTTCCAACTGGCAAGACTGCAATATGGTGGTATTTCTAAGAAGTTCTTTTCCCATTTCAACAAAGAATTCGCAGTGTTAAGCCTGATTTACACGCTACCAGTCGAGCCTCCAGTTCAGATCACCAGTCAGTGACGTCATATGACGTTACCAGGCTACTGGTTCCAGTAAACCAAACATTTTATATTTACTGGAGCCAGCGACTCCGATCAACCAATCACGTGCATTCACCAGTGATCACCGATAGACGGCGCAACGGTCGCCTAGCTGACGTCACAGAACTGGCAATCTGAACTGGAGGCTCGATTGGTAGCGTGTAAATCAGGCTTAAGTTCTCATTCTTGACAGAAAGGGAGTTGGCTTCTTTTGCACGACAATATCTAATTCCAAATAGAGTTGCCTGTGAAGAGGTTTTTGGTTCATCATGAGGTTGTGGAGGAGAATCATACTCCATACTCTCCGGATTTGACACTCAAATACCTTTTGTTTCCAAAACTAAAAAAAATGCTAAAGGGAAAATTTTTTGAGGATGTCGAAACATCAAGAAAGTGAAGTCTAAATTGATGAGGATTCCTAAAGAGGAGTTTAAAATTTGTTTCTGAAACTTTTATAACCGAGCAGAGAAGTGCATAATGGCAGATGGAGATTACTTCGAAACATATTAAATTTATATGTAATTCGGATAATTTTGTTACAGTTATTGAATCAGTTCCAAAATTATAGCATTCGGTCAAAAAAAAAAAATCTTTTTTTTTGCTTTCAACATGTTTTAGAACATCCTGATTTCAAATATGTTCTCTAGAAATTTTGTTTGTTTGTAAGTACGTGATCAATATAACGCCCAATCAAATTGACCTACAATGTTCCAATTTGTAATGCGGGTTGATGGTGTACATGGAACCTGCCATAAAGGTTTTCTTGAAAATCACGCATGCGCATAAAGTTGAAATAGTAAAAATTCATGTTTATCAACAATTGCTAAAACGATTTTGATTAAAATCTCTTTGCTAATGCCTCTTAAGGAGTTCTAATCACCTCCACCTCCGAAATTCCCTTTGCAATAGAAGCGTAAAAAGTTGAAAACCAGGTGCCTTTAACACAGAGATCTCTTACTTTGAGCATCACCCATCAACGATTTTTTTTTTTTTTTTTACCATTAATCACACAAGAAATAACAATGTAATGTATATCGATAAACATTGCCAATTTTGCCATTTTGACGGTTATTATGATTATTATTATTATTTTTTTTTTTGACCATGTAAAAATCATTTTTAAAAATATTGCCGAACTTGCCATTTTTATATAAATACGAGAAAATATGAAAACTGTAAGTAACATCACATCAAATTTTAATGCAATTACCAATATCCTCACCCCTATTTTTTAATTTAAACAAAATAAATATGTATATTATTTCCTAAGGTTATTTGTAAATTTTTATAGAATTTTATGTGTTACTATTCTAAACTTCAACTTAACTAGACATCACTTAGACGGTAGATCGTCACAGTGCTCATAGGTATTTAATCCATTTTGGCGGCGTGAAAGCACAATGTTCACCAAACCACAACCCTATAGAGAACAAAAGGCTATAAGGTTTGGCGAGAATTATGTCTTCACTCCGCCAAAATGGATTAAATACCTATGAGCACTGTGACGATCTATCGTCTAAGTGATGTCTAGTTAAGTTGAAGTTTAGTATATATGATGTCTTGTATCATCCTATAACTCCTTAAACGACGATAGAGGCTTATTTAAAGTGAATCCAACCTGAAAGTAACCTTCTCTAACTTATGCATATTTAATAAAAAAGATATATTTAGCACTTTTTAACTTAAATGCAGTAGTATATACACACCATACATGCTCCTGCGCTTGACTTTTGCAATTTCTCTTCCCTTTCGGTCATCAGTTATTCCCTTTTTCGGTCATCAGTTATTCCCTTTCTCGAGCGATTTTTGTTTAATGCAACCCTAACTGTTTGTTTTTGCTCACATTTTTCCAGTTTCTCCACAACACAGGAGTATGTTACAATCAATTCTCCGGTTCTCGTATCTGCAAACAGTGCGTGACTGCGCTTTGGGATTCTGGAAAACTGGAGAACACACATACACGAGCGAGAAAAAAACGGGATACACAATATGGAGCAGTCAGTAACAGATACGGTTTCTGTAAAATAATGACATTCCGTGCATGTTATGCAGTGCGTTATGTTGTGATCGTATAGCGGTAGTGGCTTAAGTCGTACTGAAATTGGCATCTTTATTCTGTGTTTGGCGTTGTTTGTTTACTCGGAAAATTGTGTTACAGCGTGAGTTGAGGGTTTAGATTATGGTCAATTAAACTAAATATTGATCGAATAATCAATCACATTATACAAACATTCATAATGTAATACAGTAATTTTACATGAGTTTGGTTTAAAAATGTGTATGTAAATTGGTATATTTACGATATATTTAGTTTCTGGAACAATATATTTGATTCAATTTTATAATTTTCACCGTTGCTTTATAAGGTGGAGACAAATATCTTGTGAATTGAAGATTCACAGAAGAGTTGTATAATTACATATAAAAAAATATTATTTTTACCAAACTTATTTATGTCCACTAAATCATCATTTATGTAAAACCTAATTTACTTAATAACATCCTGCAAGACGCCATTTAGCTACAGACCAGGAAAATGTTGGACTAATATAAATTAAAGAATACAGAAATTAGTGGCAAACACTTATAATATTTAAACTCATTTTTTTATCTCAGTTGGGGGGCATTAGCACCACATTTTATCAAAATATAATTTATAATTACTAAATTATTATTATTATTTTTTTTAATTGCTTTTAAAAATAATTTTTCTAACTATATTTTAAAGCATTTTTTTTTCCGATTATTTTGTACATGAATGTCTTAACTGTTTTATCAGTTCAAGATTTCGATCAAATAGTTGATACGTTTCTGTTGCTGCCTGTTGCTTTGAATTTGATGACGTCGCTTTTTATATTCTATAACGTTTACTCTATTTTAACGTTTACAATGTTCAAATTCGGTGCGCGGGTTAGTTGTGACTATGAGACTTGCCATTAAGTTTTTATTCAAAACTGCGCATGTGCAAAAGGTAGCTGCCATTAAAAGTCATGTTTTCACTAATTGTTAAAAAAACTTCTCCAAAGATATTGATCAAAATCGTTGTGGCAATGCCTCTTACGGTGTTCCATACATCGCCACTTTTGAAATTTCCGCTAACATGCTACAAAGTTGAAAAAAGAATGTCTTCAAAACAGTTTTACAAACATATATTTTTTAAAACTATTCAAACGGAATCCTTCTATCCAACAATCCTTGCATAATCAAATATTTAATACATGTTAAGTCAGATAAGATTGAAACTTTAAGATAGTTTGAACAATCCTCTTTGGAAAACATCGCTCGGAGTTCAAATATACAAAACAGCATTTTGTTCCACGGAATAAGATACGAAATTCTCTTTCTGTTCCGGCTTAGAATCAATAAATCACATCCACTCTCTTCACCAAGAACAAATACAAATGGCACGATCAGGAAATAACTTACTCCTGTTTTCCCCTCTACAGAAATACGTCCAAGAAATGTCATCATTTAGTTTGTACGCATGTGTTTCTTATATTCCAAGCATTGCTTACGTAGTTACATCAATTTTGGGAAATGTAACTCCAGTTCCTGGCGACCATCATTTAACGTCACATGGACGTCTTTTTATTTTAGTTTTTTTTTTTTTTTTTTTGCTTCTATGGAGAGGGAAAGAAAACAAGATTGGTTTTCGAAGAATCGGAATGCAGTTATTATTCCAGTTGTTATCGACTGGGAGTTGGACGGATTTCTTTTTTAGGTATTTTTGAGATAATGACTGTAATAATAGAAACTAGAGTTGTTTTAGAAAATGTAATATAAGATGATTTTATTTTCTCTCTCTCATGTGAATGTAAGATTATGAAAAAATGCTGAAAGGGTTTTATTTTAATGATCTTGCATGTTGACCGCATTGAACCTTTAAGGAGGTTCAGTAGGCTTGAAATTTCAAAACTATCGATTTCATGATTTTGGCATACCTTTAAATTTCAAACTGTTCTGCTACTTTTAAGATATAATTTTGATCCGTTCTTCTTCTAGTTCCGGAGCAAAATTAATTTTTAAAAAAGTAAACACACGTTTCCCATGCCAAAATTTCGTATAAAAATGCATCTATCTCAAAATGTCACTTTTCAAACTTGTACGTACCTTTTTGAAAAAAACGACTTCTAGTTTCTTTATGAAATTTTTACCCTATATTTGGCTCATATCAAATATTAATCTGAGGTAGAAATTTTAGAAAAATGCTTATTAATGATCTTTTTTTAAATTATTATGTCTTTAAAAAAAAAAAAAAGATTTTCAGAAATTTTTGAGGTTTTATCATTTGAGATTTTTTTTTTAAATACACCAAGCAAACATACTCTCTTAATGTTAACCTCAAATTAGAAAAGAAGGTTTAAATATTATTCAGTAAAAAAATGTCAAATGTATGTGTGATTTAGTTATTTCGAAAAGGTACCTAGAAAATTTTTCGTTTAACATTAGCGGTATATAGGTCCTACCGAACCCCCTTAAACATTTTGCCAATAGAAATGTTTTTAATATTTAAAATTAAATGCTAACACCCAACACACGCTGGCAACAGAAACGGCACTATGCTAATAAGTATAAAAATTGGCAATGCATATAAATGATTTATATTAAAAACTTTTTATGGGTTTATATTGTTGAGTGGACGGTGTTCGAAAGATTTAAAGCCAAAGCAGATCAACACTTGCAGAAATTTATTCCAATATAATTCTTCACAGATTCTCTTACAGCTCCAGAACTTCTCGTTCTAGTAGACACAATACAGCTCTTTTCACAACAATAGAGCACAAAACAGCAGTTAAAAACTTGACAACACAACTGCTCAATCGCAGCAAAAGACAATGCAATACAGTCAGATTTAGAACTACTCAGTAATTCCAGTCAACTAATGGACTCAGCTAACAACTAACTCAGTGACTCAAAATCAGTCAACTAACTAACTACTGACTCATGGCCGGGCTTTTATAGGAGTCAAACCTTCTGGAGACTTCTAGAGGTAGACATTTGTAGAACTTTCCAGATCGTAGTCGAAAAGTCCTGTACATGTACATGGGGACCGAAAATGTCGCCACATTTGGTGACATTTGGCAATTTCTTGGCAAATTTGGCGACAAAAATTAGTCACCAAAACCGTCGCCAATTTGGCGAGATTCCCATTACCATAATGTTAAATGCCCTGCTCCTTAAAACTCGCTTCCCAGAGTTACCTCTGTAAAACTCGTTATCAAGCATCAATACACACATTGCGGGGAAACAAACTAAGACGAACTATTGCACTGCCTTATGCATAATGTACATAAATCTTCTTATTTACAAAATTAACACTGCGAAGTACTTACAAATATACAAACATTCGTAACAATATTATTAACACTTTACATAGTCTTCTAACTCTGCTGAGGTCACGAGAAATCTCAACGACTCTTGCAGATATTTGTCCCTCCTAAAAAATGCGAAGCCTTTTTCTTTTTTTTTATAGTCAGGAAGCTCTCTTTCTGCATGAACTTCCATCTTTTCACCAATTATTGGTTTCCTGGGGGCCTTTGAAGTTAGATGGGGGACACTAACGATATTAAGTCTTGTCCCCTGCGTGTTTGGGATGTTCTTCCTAACGCATCGTCTGCCAACACATCGATTCGAACTTTCTGGAAGCGCCCCCGGGCCACGCGAAAAGGTTCCAATTTTTTAAAAATTCTGTTTGGTGGAAAGGGTGAGTTTTTAAAAGTGTCAAAGAACTGTCCTGGAAGATTTTGGAATGTTTGGCTAAGTTTATTTTATTTTCCTCCGTCAGTTACTGGAGAAATTTTTAGTGCATACAGAAATAAACTTTTGACATTTTAGAGTTCTTAATAAAATAAAGGAAATACCTAAAATTTCTTACCCAAGGATATCTAGTTTACAAACAAAGAATACTGATTAGCTTATTGGCAAATATTGATAACAATTTAAAGTTTTAATTGATACTGTTGATTACGTAGAGATTTAGATTGACGTAGTTTTTTAAAAAACTACGTATTATAATAGTGTATAAGTAAGAACCAAAAAACATATATTTTTAATGTAACGGAAATAAACATATTATTTTTCAAGAGAAAATAAATTTTAAACTAACTATGCAGCATTTTTTATCCATTTTTATCAATTGTTTTCCCTAAACCTTATCATAAACAACTTTTTTCTTTGTTAAGATGGCAAATATTGATAACAATTTAAAGTTTTAATTGATACTGTTGATTACGTAGAGATTTAGATTGACGTAGTTTTTGAAAAAACTACGTATTATAATAGTGTATAAGTAAGAACCAAAAAACATATATTTTTAATGTAACGGAAATTAAAATTTATTTTCTCTTGAAAAATAATATTTTTAACTAACTATGCAGCATTTTTTATCCATTTTTATCAATTGTTTTCCCTAAACCTTATCATAAACAACTTTTTTCTTTCTTAAGATGTTAAGAAGAACAAAGGACTTTATTACTGAGATTCCAAATCCTTGCGCATACTGGAATTTTGTTAAGACGCAAATGACCTACAACCACCTACACTCTTCTAGTTTTAGTTGAATAGGGTCCGTATTTTCATATTAATGAAAGGTAAAATTTTTAGATTTGACGAACAAATGGGCAAACAAATACCATCTTTGGTTTTATTTTTTTATTTTTATCGAAGTTCCTTATATTACAGTGCATTATGGAAAAGAAAGTAAGCAATTCAATTGTCATAATGTTAAAAATCAAATTTTCATGAATTTTTTTTAACATTTATGATCATATTCAGTCTATATTTAATTAAGAAAATTTTAATTTTTAATAATTTTAAAAACCTATTTGACGTTGGCCTAAACGCTAGACTTTATTTTAATTCACGCTATATATATTAAAAAGTAAGTTCAGTGA
Organism: Linyphia triangularis; assembly: GCA_963978545.1. Classification (NCBI taxonomy): domain Eukaryota; kingdom Metazoa; phylum Arthropoda; class Arachnida; order Araneae; family Linyphiidae; genus Linyphia; species Linyphia triangularis. Next base: position 4,099,079 of record OZ021725.1, on the reverse strand, counting down.
TTTTTAAAATCTGGTTTTATACGTTTTCAATTTAAAAATATAGCCAAACTTGTTTTATTTTTGATATTTTATATGCAAAAGTACACACATACCTACAATAGTAACTTTTCTGTAATACTGTTAAATATGCATTTGATATAAAATAATATTCTAGTTGTGAATAAAATGATAACTGGATTCTTAGTTCTAATAGAGATATGTATTTTATATCATATCAAACAATGATCTCTCGAATACAATTGCCGCATATGACTAAATATCTTATAAAAAACCATCTTGCATTTTCCTTTTACTAAATTTGTGAGTTATCTCATACTGCTTTTCTTCTTATGAATACTCCATAACTCTACTAACAAAGGTAATTTAATTTTAAGTCTATGAGGCATGCACTTTCCGCTTTTTACAAATTTACGTCGTTCTGCATTGTAGCCCTTGATTAAATTTCCCTTTTCTTGAAACCTTTAATCCCAAAGATGAAAAATGTAAAATGCAATCCTTAATGGCTCAGCCAATTTGCGACGACTTATAAGCCGTTACATAAAATCAGCTGCGATGGGGAATATTCTGCGTCTCAATTGATAATGATAGGACTTTTATTTTTTAAAAAAAAGTTTTCTCTTGGATTATTTGATATTGGTTGCTGATGCTGTTCGTGGTATGTTCGAATAATAATAATGCATAAAGAGAGAAACTTAATGATTCCCTAAGTAAAGTTTTTGGGCAATCATAATTTTTTTAAGCTGTATATTTCAAGGGAAGGTTACAGATATTTGTGTTTAACTGAAATTTCATTTGATAGTCATTTATTTAAAGTTTTATTATTGTTTTTATCTAAAGCGTATTTTAACTTACATTTATATACTCCGTTTAATCTAGTTCAGATAATATGCAAATTGTTCTTAGAAGAAAATTATAATCTAATTCAATATCGGATTTGATTTCTAAGCAATAAAAGATTCAAATGAATTTTTTTTTAATTTTTTGAGGCCAAACTAAATGTGTGCTTACATTCTCTTTATATCATTTCTTGTCTGGTGCTTTTAAGGATGTCTGACCGCAAAACATGCTTTTCTCAAATGTATCTAGTTTTTAGAGTAACTCCATTGCAAAGGAAGCTACATTAAATATATTTTAAAATTAAGTTAAAAGTTTGATTTGTCGAAAGATATAAAATCAAAATTACCTCTTGTGAATTGCTCCAATGTACGAAAGTCTTTATCGTAGATTTTTAAATACATTAAGAAATAAAATTTCTTGGGAAAGTAAGGCTATTTATCAAAAATAACCTTAACCAAATGCACTGTAATTACTTTTATAGTAGAAATTTACTTTCATATAAGATTGTAGCAATTAGTTTGGCTAAAATGCGTTTTGAAATGTAATATATATGTTTATTTCTTGAAAAGCTACTTAGTTGAAGTTGCATTCGAGTTAACTTTTGGTGGAAGATTAAAGCTACTTGTTGCTGGTAATATCAGACGTTGTACACATAGAAAATGTTACTTGAGTTTTGTAATTTTAAGTAAACAATTTTTCTCTTTTGAAGAAAGCATTTATATTCGCAGGCATTTTTAACCAAAATATTTATTAAACTTCACGCATACAATTTGCCTAAACGTTCCCACATTCCCTTCAATTTGTATAAAATGTTTTCAGCCTCAAAAAAGAACTGGCGCATTTAGAACAAACTAAGCCTAACGTGGCGATGCCAAAGCTAATTTAATTTCCAGCCGTCTTAACGACCAGCGCGAGTCTTTGCACAAAGAGTGTAAGTAACAATTTGAAACCCCCAAAAGAATAATCAATCTCCCAGGCGAAAGCACGGTATAGTATAAGGGAGCTACTCTTTAAATTAACTTACTTCCCCAGATTAACTGAGTTTCTGATTTATCGATCTTAAAGGAAACTGGTTCTGAACCGAAAAAGAGGTCAATAAAAGGAGACCACGCACTCATTAAGAAGAATGCCAACCCTGGGATCCCATTTTGGCAAAGGCCGAAGAATTCGCGAATCTTGGTTACAAATGCAAATCGATTTTGAATTCTTCCTTACTGTTGCGATATATTTGTTCTAGTATTGAGCTTAACCTTATTGCGATTAATACACTTTCGATTACGTCCTTGAGCCTTTATCAATAAAAGTATATCAGATAGGGAGAAGTGGGCTATTTGAAATACTTGCGTCTAAATTTCATGAAAACAAATTGTCTAGTCGTGTAAATAAATTATTGAAAGATGTATGGTAAAATATAGACAGATTAACTGAACCGTATTGCAATTAAAACACTTTCGATTACGTCATTGAGCCTTTATTAATAACAGTTTATCAGATAGGGAGAAAGGTATAGGGCTATTTGAAATGCTTGCGTCTAAATCTTACGAAAACCAATTTTTCTTACCCTGTAAATAAATAATTGAAAAATGTATGGCAAAATATAAACATATGAACTGAACCTTATTGCAATTAAAACACTTTCGATTATATCCTTGAGCCTTTATTAATAAAAGTATATCAGATAAGGAGAGGGGTAGTGGTTTATTTGAAATGCTTGCGTCTAAATCTTGAGAAAACTAATTGTCTAGATGTGTAAATAACTAATTGAAAGACGTATGGTAAAATATAGCCAGATGAACTGAACCTTATTGCAATTAATACACTTTCGATTACGTCCTTGAGCCTTTACTAATAAAAGTATATCAGATAAGGAGAAATGCAGTGGACTATTTGAAATGCTTGCGTCTAAATCTTACGAAAACAAATTGTCTAGATGTGTAAATAAGTAATTGAAAGATGTATGGTAAAATATAGACAGATAAACTGAATGTTATTGCAATTAATACACTTTCGATTAAGTCCTTGAGCCTTTACTAATAAAAGTATATCAGATAAGGAGAAATGCAGTGGACTATTTGAAATGCTTGCGTCTAAATCTTACGAAAACAAATTGTCTAGATGTGTAAATAAGAAATTGAAAGATGTATGGTAAAATATAGACAGATGAACTGAATGTTATTGCAATTAATACACTTTCGATTAAGTCCTTGAGCCTTTACTAATAAAAGTATATCAGATAAGGAGAAATGCTGTGGACTATTTGAAATGCTTGCGTCTAAATCTTAAGAAAACAAATTGTCTAGACGTGTAAATAAATAATTGAAAGACGTATAGTAAAATATAAAAATATAAACTGAAGCTTGTTGCGGTTAATACACTTTCGATTACGTTCTTGAGCCTTTATCAATTAAAGTATATGAGAGAAAGATGACGTGCTATTTTTGAAATGCCTACGACTGAATCTTACAAAATAAAAAACTGTCAAGACCAATAAATAAATAATTGAAATATATATTTTATTCAATTTCAAGATGGGATTTTTACTTTCAGTTACCTATTTGTTTACATAGGGTAATGAAACTACAACATTCGGCAAAAAAAAATCGCGTGTTTATGTAAATGTGAGAAGTGTGGATCAGTATAACTCACAAACAAATTAGCCTACGATGTTCAAATTTAGTGGGTGGGTTAGTGGTGCCCATGTTACCTACCATTAAGGTTTTCATCAAAATCGCACATGCGCATTAGGTTGAAATCATGAAAAATCATATTTTTCAGCAATTGTAAAAAACCTTTTCTACCGATTTCGATAAAAAAAACTCTATGCTAATGCCGCTTAATGTGTTCTAATCGCCCCCACCTCCTAAATTCTCGTGTAAATGCGATAAAAGTGTAAAAAGTTGAAAAACGAGTGCCTTTAACACAGATCTCTCTGTGTTTGAGTATCATCTATGAACCATCGATTTCTTTCTGTTTCACGCACAATAAAAGGACATCTATCGAATAACATCCCCAATTTTGCCCTAGAAAAAATTAACGCCAAAAACATTGCCAAATTGGCCGTTTTTATTTAAACGAGTGAAAATATAAAACCGCTATAAATAACACCATATCAAATTTCAATTGAAAGTTATGCGATCTTCAACACAGCTATTTCCTTTTGGGACTGTTAGGGATTATTGCAGAGAGGTATTGGTCAATTCTCTGAACGATGCATAAGACATTTGCACTAATTTTTCTGCTAGTAAATGGAATTACAAAATTATGATGAATCTAAAAGTAACGTTTTTGTTTTACATAAAATTAGTTTGTAACAAAGTTACATGAAAAAATAATTAATTAAACTAAATCAAATACACAAGTATAAGTCACAGAAGCACGGAACACGGACGTGTCCCGTGCGTCAGTATTAGAAGATTCATATTTGACCAAGTTAGAATAATTATTTGTCCACGTGACTTTGCAGTAAACTAATATTTCATAAAACAAACGCGTATCGGGCACATATAGAAATGTCCAGCGTCCAGAAACTACGGGCTTGATTACAGAGGGCTAAAAAAATAAAAGTTGTCACCAAATTATAAGTATTCAATAGCCAATTCTGCCTAATATCACACACCTATCTCTAATATAACATTTTTAATCATCTGTTCAAATGGAGAACATTTTATTCGGACTTTCTGCAACTAAGCTAATATATGCTCTTAGATGGGAAGGACTGCAGCACTCCTAAAGAAGCCTTTTATTAATTCACAAAAACTATGAAAAGTGAAAAAAGGCAGGTGCAAATATTTGAAGCACATACAATCCAGTCTGAGATAGCTTAGGTGCAACAATCCTACAAATATAATGAGAAAATTAATAGCTAAAGTTGAAACTTAAACAGCCAAAAAACAGATATTAGATAATGAATCTTAAATATATTTGAAATTTGAATTCCCGACTGAGTTTCTTCGTCAGGGGGCTTGAACCCGGTCGGGATTTCCACGAATTCCACGGATGCGTTTCTGAATATATCACATTCAAGCCCCTACGCATTCAGCCGGATTGACAAGAAGTCAAAAATATTAAAAAGAATAGTACCTTGTAAAACAAACTTAACAAAAATCGCTGTCTTCCAAAGTTTCAAACCCACATTGATTCGAAAATAACCCAGTCCAGCACCAAGAATTTTAATATTGAAAGAAAAAAAAAATTCCTAAAATAGCCCCGCATAAAACATTTAACAAAATATTATTAGTTGGAAGCCCTGAAAATGTAAATAATTTGACATTAGCTCTCCAGCTGAAACGTTTCGCTAATCGCACTCTAGAAAGAAAATTATGCACTAAAAGGCAGATGCATTATACAACATAAATATAACACGCGTGACCAAGGTACAATATGTTTAATTAAAAAACGCCAAGCTAATTATTACGCAAAACCCACCATCGTCAGAGATAAACATTCGCCCTCAAAAGGAAGCCTTTTTATTTAACCGTCTTCAATTCGTTTTTCATGGAACCACATGGACATAGCAAGGCTTCTAAATAAGTTTTAGGGACATGTAAAGCGTTTACTTTTAGTAAATTGAAGTCTCTAGACTTTTGTCGGTAACTTCTCTTCGTTATCTATTATTCTATCATAAGTTTTGTGATAAACTCGATATTTTCCTAATTTTCTACAAAGGGCTGAAGTTAGTTTCAAATGAAAGTCCGTTTTCATTTTACTATGCCGATCAAACGGTAGAGTGGTTAGCGTGCTAGCCTCTAGACCGCGAGGTTGCGGGTTCGAGTCCCGTGTTTGGCATGGGTGTTTGTAAATGTATGTTGGCTTGTCTAATGGAGAATGTTTCGGCGCATTATAGCCCTCGTGTTGCTGACGGCGCCAGATAATCTGAAAACAACCAACCAACTCATTTTACTATAGGTGAGCATTTGATTTCGACTAAGCATTTTTCATATATATCCTTCCATCTCCCAAAACCCACCTGATGGTTGTGGGGTTAGCACTCTTGCCAAAGGTGCCGGGTTCGAATCCTGGGTTAGGCATGGATGTTCATTGTGGTTCGGAATCCATGATAAGCTGTAGGTACCGGCCTGATTAGCTGTCAGTTTTCATAAAAACAGGCCATTAGTGAGAAATTAGGTCCAACCTACCAACCAATCCATCTCCCATAAAATTGAATAACGCTGTTAGATTTTAGGGATTATTACAACTCATAATAAGAAATAATAATCTTTTCAGATTTAAATGGAGCCATTCTAACGGCAATATACCTATCAAATTATAATGACACAGTTAGAATTTCAATTTCGATACGTTCAATTCCTTTCTATAAGGGATATGACAAAGTGTAAATAAACATACGCGCTAGTAATGGTCTCATAAATATTTCATACGTCATAATAAATTTCTTAAAATAATATAAATGTTACTTTTATTATTTCTAATTATTATTAGATTTACAGTTTTGATATCAATTACTTACAAACGCTTATGATACAGAATTGAATGAATAACCACTTCCATTTAAAGTGTACATGTTACGTAAGGAATATAATAAATGTGCCTCATGGATACACTCTGAAATTGTACCAAGAATAAAACTGTTTATTAAAATATCACGTCAATGTTTACATTAACCTATTACAGACGACTTTGAAATGGAACCACAGTCGAAATTTATTAGCAAATAAGAAAAAAATTAAATATTAATTGGCCAATTTTTTTTACCAACCGTTATTAATGGGTAAAGACTTTAATTTTCCCAGTCCTACTGTTTTAAAGTGAGTGATAACTAATTTCTTATCAAATAAAATGAAATGGTATGTTACATTTATTTCTATACAAATAAGCATTGGATGCTTAACATAAGCATATACTATTTTTAAGTCTGTAAAGCTAAGCCAAATAAATTCATGATTGTTTTCTTTGAAGTATAATTTATTTACAGATTAAGAGTTTACTGAAAACTCGGTGAATGAGCTCTGCTTTTATTCATCATCTAAAATTAAGTTCAAATTTCATTTACTTTCAGACATAAATTGACTTTAATTAAGTTAATACTAGTTTCGTGTGTTTTTAATTTACAAAATTTACTTGTTAATATATATTTTAGGGGATTTAGTAAAGTAAGATTAAATTATGTAAGGTTATTATCTTGAATGTTTCATTAACAAATAATATATCATAGAATATTTTTGTAGATACAATATTGGCACATAAGACAGAGTAAAGTACATAAAAATAGGTTGTAGGCTTGATGTTTAAAATTTTATATCGAGTAAAATATTTTGTTCTTGGTGTTACTTTTAAAATGAAAGTGATTTACAACAATTCAAAGTATCTCTGTTCTTCAGATACCTTGTCCACATAAATATATAAAAAAAAGAAAGAAAAAAAAATATAAAACTATGAAATCTAAGAAACACTTACCTGCATCTTTATGTAAACTCGACAAATTACCTACCTTTTAATAGTACAATAAATAGTTCAATTTGAAACTTACAGCAATATTAATATTTTTTAATAAAAAAGGCTGTATTTCAATATCTATCATTGCTCTTTTAAGAAAAAAGTTTAAAAAAATTCTGGCAACCCGCTTTTTAATTTTCAATCAAACACCAGATTTTTTTTTTATTTTTCTTTGATCACCAATATTTTATTACATAATAAATAAAGATCACGTTATTATGTAATTAATAAATGATAAACTTTACTAAAATAGCAGCAGGTTTGAATAGAATAGAAGATTTGGGTTTACAAAAATTACCAGACAATTTTTTTCTATTTGAAATTTGAAAAGGGACAGATTACCAGGTTAAATTAGATATTTATTATTTCCAGAGTTATGGCAAAATTTGAAATAGGTTGGTGATGCAACACAAGCTATAAGTTTTTCAATTTATTCATAAAACCTTACCGAGATAATATGTGATAGAAGTGTTCTATGACATAAAGATTACCAAAATATGACCTCCGAATCTAAAATGAATTTAATTCGAATTAATGCGAAAATATCCATTTGAAGGCTGTTATAATTGAACGTGATAAACAAAATATATAAATTAACTCTAGACTTGTTTAAAAAATAATGTATAAAACTAATACATCATTTAATATTAATATTTGTTGCCAAATAAATTATACAAAATTGCTTTGTTATTGCATAATAGAAGCAGCAAAATTGGAGTTGCAAAATTAAAAAAGTTCAATAATTTATTTTATTTCGTCAATTTATACGTTAAGTCTAATACAATAAATAACGTTTAATACATTACGTTTTATCTTTCAGTAATAGAAATTTAGCAAATTCGAAGGTAAAAATTTTCTAGAAAACTTGTGATTCTATTGTTTATAGCTAAGGACATTTTATTTTAATTTAAATCAGCAAACATTACCCTTTTCAGTTAAATTTCCAAGAACAATTATTTGTTCACGTGATTTTGATTTATTTTGTTTTATTTTTTATCGCTCTAAAAATAGAAACCTGCAAAGTCTACAACGACACAATCATTTATTTGCTTTATTTAATCATCTTTTATAAGTCAATTTTCTCTTCAAATACTTGTGCCATTAAAATCAAAACTTACTTTGGTTCGGCACGTGTAGATTTTTCTTATAAATAAAGAAAAAAAAATTTACATTAAAAAATATATTAGAAGATCCATCTTTTCCTGGTTTGGTCTAAAATTTTCTTTTACTTTCACTTCTCAACATCTTTCTACTTTTTAATTATATATTTAGTACATTTTTAAAATATAATCGTTGAAAATTGATTATTTAATTAATTCTATTACCAAAAAGGAATTAATTACTAGTTTTCACAAAATTCTAAGCAATCACAAAATAAAACATCGTAGTATATATTTTATATTTATTGTAACGAAGTATCTACATCAAACCCATTTTTAAAGTAATTCTTCAACACAAAATGGATAAATTTAAACGATTTTCACAGAGTTATAAATTATCACAAAATAAAACAGTGTTTAATATAATTAATATTTTTGAAAAATACTATCATTATCAATCCCTTATTCTAGAACATATAAATTTAAATTGGTCTTGTAGAATGCTAAAGGAAAAAAAAAATAAAAACTCTTTCAACGTATATTTAGCATTTTTAAAATATATTATCGTCAGCAAACAGGTTTTAAAGTAATTCTATATTCATCAATTTATAAATTTAAGCTGCTTTCACAAAATCGAGAGACTGAGAAGAGAAGGGGTCCAAAAGACTTTTCTTAACTTTTGAGAAAATACACTTTAAAGTTTCGAATTCAATTAAATTTGTATGAAAATTATTTGCTGTTCAAATACTAACCTCTGGAAAAAAAGACGTCACTAATTTCCATAGAATTTAATATAAATAAGAGACTTTAAAGCGTATTTTCTCAAAAGTTAAGAAAAGTCACTTAGACCCCTTTGCTTTTTAGTCCCTCAATTATAAAGAATGACAAAACAACACATTTCGTTCAAATTTCAAGAAATATTATTTTTATAAAACGCGTGTCTTAAAGTAAATCCATAGCCAAGAACGAACAAATTAAAACTGTTTTCGTAAAATTCTAAAGAATCCCAAAATAAATTATTTTAAGGTAAACATATACATTAGGAATTGCAAAATTTATCTCAAGTCTGCGTTTTTGGTGTTTTGTTTTAAAATATTCCCGAATTCATTACCTTTATTATCATTTTCATTCTGAGACTCAAATTACTTTTTAAATTACCGTGGGTTTTGTGAACCTGTTTTGCATCACATTCATTAGTGTAGTAACATTCATTAGTGTAGTTTAAACGCGTTTTCTGAAGAAAGACATTTTGGTGTTATATGACTTTACCCCAACGGTCATAACTTCATAATAAATGGTCCGATTTGCAAAATTCTAATTTTGTTCTGTAGACATAAGTTGTGAATGTGTTTCCTATTGAGAATCTAACATATATTGTTATAAACAAATTTTTTATGAATATTTTAATCTTAATTTTTTGTTAAAAACTATATATATTTTTAACTTTTTATTGAAAATTTTTTAATTAAATAAATATTGCAGCCAAATTCAAAATTTTCTATAAGAACATGCGTCAATATAATATCGTTTATTTTCAATAAAATCTTACCTCTAAGTTTATTTATGTCTGCTCTAATAATGTCCTAATTAGTCACTTTAATTTCAATTAGCTGATTAAAACATTGACGGAATTAAAAAGTTTATATATATAAACGCATCATTTTTATTTCTGATATACTGCCAAAAGTTTGAAATTAGAACCTAAAAATTAAAGAAAATCATCTCAATTGTAAATGTATACCTTAAAATATAGTTTGTTGTCAACATTTTTATTTTATAAATTATGATATCTTGAAACTAGTTGTTTACTTTGAACACGTTTAACTTTAAATCGTGATTGAGTCTATTGACCCTGAGATTTATGTATATTTTTTAATAAAAACAACTTTTTGGGTTTTAAGAGTTTCAAACATCTCCAACTTTTCAATTCGCATAACATATTTGAGAAGCTCTCCAAATTGCCAAAATTTCAAATATTTTGTGTAGATGAGGATAACCTTATAATTTTTTGTTAAATACTATGTATATTTTTAACTTTTTATTTAAAATTTTTTAATTAAATAAATCTTGCAGCCAAATTCAAAATTTACCATAGGAACATGCATCAATATAATATATTTTATTTGCAATAAAATCATACCTCTACGTTAATTACAAGTTTATTTATGTTTGCTCTAATAATGTCCTAATTAGTATTTTTAATTGCAATTAGCTGATTAAAAAAATTGACAAAAAAAAGTTTATATACATATATAAATACAGCATTTTTAATTCTGATATACTGCCCAAAAGTTTGAAATTATACCCTAAAAATTAAAGAAAATCAACTCAATTGTATATGTATACCTTAAGGGGGTCCGGCACATGAAAATTTTTCAGATTATTGATTTCTGTTTATTAAAATATAAATTTTCGTCTTTAAAATGATGCTAGATTTGTAATTATATCTTATTTCAAAGCATTTTTAATCATTTTTTGAAGTAAACAAAATGTAGGTATTTAATGCATGTTTTTTAACTTCAAAGCCGAATTTCTCAAAATGCCCTTTTTTCATGTTTTGGGGGCACATAGCTTAAAATCTATATGACATAATTGTTTGAAATTGTTCATGCATGTTTGTCTAATGTATTTAAGTACTTAAACACTTGGAATTATTGATAAGTAACATACTTTAAAAAAAAAAAAAAAAAATCTAAAATTTTATAATTTTTCGTAAACATATTTTTAGAAAATCATAATTATTTTAATTTTTAAAAAATAACAAAAATCTCGTGTAAGAGTATTCAAAAGTATCCAAATATTATACTGTGAAAGTTTCGTAATGATTGAAGAATCGGTTATTAAATGAGATGCCCCCAAAGTTGTTGAATTTAACATGGGCTCCTATGGAAGTGCAGGACCCCCTTAATAACGTTTCAATACATTTAAAAAAAAAGCATTTTTACAAAACTAATTTTCCAAAGCAATTTCAATAGCAAGTGACCCTTCCTACAGTATCTGAGAAACCAACGCAAAAGGATTCCAAGTATCATTCAACTCCACTATTAATTGTGACTGCTCCATTCCACGAAAAACCCTCCAAAGAGGCAAGTTAATGAATTGGATCTCGTGAAAGCAGACCGCTCCACTGGATTTCGACATCGGGCGAAGTAAAGTTTCAGGTAATGCTCTGATCAGCGGCGGGCTACTAAGTAGCTTACAGCGCCAAAGCCACGCTCGACCGCAAATTACTGAAGCTAAGTAACTTGCTGTGTATGCATTTCTGGAGGCTGAATAAGATAGGGGTGGTTGCAATATTACAGTTGAGGATGAATGTGAATGGGAGATTAATTTGATGGAGAGAATTTTCAGATTTGTATAATTCTATTGTATGAATTATTAACTAAAATTATGATACTTTTTAAGATACTAGTTAGGATACTTAGGTCGTTAATCTTGGTGAAAGTGTAATTGTGCATGAGTCATAATTCTGCATGCGCGTAAGTGAAGATGCCCTTAAAAAAAATGTTTTCACCAATTGCCAAAAATGGCTCTAACTATTCTTAAAAAAATCTCTGTTATAATGTTTTTTAAGGTGTTCAATGAATGACTTTAACACGTTCTCCCCGAAATTTCCGAAGAAATTCGATAAAGGAATAAGAAGTTCAAAACATAAATTACTTTAAGGTATACGTATAGGTTTCAAAATTATTTTTTTAATTTTCAATTTAAAAATTAGACCTTTGCACCTTGAAAAGTACATTATTTGTTAAACTGTTTCCAATAAAAAAAAAATTTAAAATTTCTTCAATTTTAATAATTAATTAACATTTAATCAACTAATTAGGCTAATTTCGAACGGTAATGACAAAAATTCTAATTCACCCACAGATACAATTTTGGTGTTCAATAATGCGGAATACCCTGCTCTATGTTTTGACCCTATTAACAAAATTTTACAGTGTGTATATTTTGTGATATCTTCCTTTAACTGAATCTATTAGACAAATCCAAGTTTTTTTATACAGAATCTTATCTTTAAAATTCAATTAAAAAAATATTTATTTTTAAATCACTTAGTATTTAGAGTCAAAACATTCAACAATGTATGCAGATTATATAGCAAAAAACAAATTTCAAAAAATACTATTTAAACTGGAGTTATTACTGTTTGAATGAAATGGAAAATAGAAAAACTACAATCTGAGAATAACTTTTAAAAAAGTATTTTTATATAAAAAACTGTTATTATTATACTAATTATTATATATTTCCTTTTTAGTATGCTCCCCCATCATAGACTTTCCTACTTTTGTGTTGTTTTTATTTTGCTTTTGTTTTTTACGGCATTACAAATCTTCCCCGTTTTTGCCGAGTTTAGCGATTTTAAAGCCTATACGTATACCTTAACACATTCCTTTTCCTAGAGCATGGCTCATGAAAGATTATTTTTCCTCTCTTAAGGGGAGTGTAAACCTTTTGACGACAAGAAAAACATCTTTTTGTCATAATTTTCAATATGCGTTTAAGAAAAATGTATTTTATATTTTTAATTGAATTTTTCTTTACAGCATAATGATATATTCCTCTTTGAAAAACAATATTTTTTTTAAACTTAAGTATTTTTTAAAAAAAGTTATCATGTGAAATGTAATGATGGAAAATTTGGAGAAAAAAAATCTGAATGCAAGTTACCCGCAAGATATTTTACTAAATATTTGTCAGATACTCAATATTAATAGTGCAAATTAAAGCTTGTAAATGGGTTTATTAAATAAGGCTCAATTGTCTCTTAAAACAAAATAGAAATATTTTTAAATTAAAAAGAAATAAAAAAAATTACATTTTAAAATTTTATACTTAACTATAAATACCATTTTATACCAAAAAAATTGAACCACATTCATAATTGAGCTTTAGAGAATGTAAAACTATCACATGTATGTTCTTAAAAAATTTCAAGATGATAGGACAATAACTTTTTTTTTAATCTTGCGGGTAAGTTAGAAAATGTGTGAAAAAAGCATCATGATGAAAAATCGATTTAAAGTTATAAATTGTGTTCAACGTATTATCAATAAAGAAACTTTGCGTTAAATTGTTCCAGATATATGTATCAAACTTTTGTTAATTATCTATGAAAAATTTGAGCTAATTTAAAATTAATTTTTTGTTAAATTAATTGTTGTTTTAACAGGAAAAGTAAGTTTAAATTAAGAAATACATAGGTTGACATACATTCTATTCTAAAATGAACCAGCAGCATATGTTGTGCCTTCGGCAGCTAGTATCTGTGCAGTTTCTGCCTGTTTCCTCATTCGTTGAGCACGCCTAGCATCTTTGGTTTTAAGCTTAGCTTTAATGTCGGCTGCTTTTATACGAACAAAATCAGATTTCACAGCAGCCACTTTACAATTGTAGCCTACGTTGAAGCCCATATGCTTCATTACTCGAAGTTTACCAGCACATCCATCATTGAAGTGTAGTATTGCTTCATTTACTGCAATGTCTACAGTAGTCTTGGAACACCCAGATGTTTTGGGGCAGTATTTCCAAACTGTTGAATTGAAAGATTCATTGGAGTTTTGGGTTTTGCCACCCAAACATTTCCTCAAAAGTTTTGGTGCAGACAAATCAGCAAAAATTGGTTTTATTGCAGTCATTACTGCACTTGGTACCACTTTCTGATGTTTAAATGGCTCCGATGAATAAGAAGCTTTGTGCTTTTGGAATTTGCACCACGATTCTGTGCCAATGGGACAAAAATGGTGTAGTGGCTCAGCGTCTGTTGACTGATGGTGACAAAAAATGGCCCAAATAGATTTGCGCATTGCCTTCTCACAATTTGCATTGGCGCGAATGGCATTACCATAGTACTTTGTTAATGATGATATCAGCTTATCAGTCAGGCGATTTTTACCCCCGAGACTTTTCCCATCAGCCAGTTTTTTGCCCCTGTACACTAATTTTAACTTTCTCAGGCGGGTGCCCATCCGTTTCTGAACGTGCCCTACACATTCCACTTTTTCGATTGAAGAATCGCCATATGGGTTTGTTTCTTGTAATTCGTGGAATGTGGAAGTGTCACCATCTCCTATATACTTCACGTATTTCGTATTATTTTTCGCAACTGAACGTACAAAGATGCGCTTCATTCCAGACACTTCCATACTTCCAGAGGAACCAATATGGTTTTTCACGCATTTCTTTATATGTATTTTCTGCCAGTCAAGAAATTTCTTCCCTTTTCGTGGACCTTTCCATTTGGAACATCCTCGGCAACATGATGAAAGGATCTCAGCATCAATGACTTTTCCAGTAACATCCCCAATGACACTACACACTCCAATACGGGAAGTATGTCCTCGCGTCTTCCACGTGCCATCGCCACTGACACATATCCCATGTTCCTCGTCAGTGGAAGCAATTTCTTCTTTTGCAGCTCTCAGCATTGATTCATCTGCAATTTCAGAGCTCGCTAATTTGATTTCTTCTTGAATTTTACTGTAAGCCATCTTACTTACAGGCTTGGGCAAATCCATTGTGGAACAAAAATTCTGCATACCTGCATGACCCAACCCAAGTAACCGCATTGCATAGATAAACCTGCGATTGATTTCGCTAAGTTTTCTGTCTCGAATATTGGGTGAGTTTTGAAAGCAGGATATCACTCCACAATGTTCACACTGAATGGTGAATTCAGATGTTAATCCGTACACAATTCGCTCAGATATATGTAATTCTCCGCTGCATTTACATCTTAGTAAAATTAATTCTGAAATCAAAATATTAATATCCATAAACCTGTAACCAGAACTCTGATATTTTTTTGAACACACTTCTTCTATGCAGTCGAGTCGAAGTTTTTTTGAAGATGCAGACGATGCATTCAAACTTAAATTTTTCTTCACTGAATGCTGGTTGCCAGTATACTTCCGTTTTTTTTTACGGTAATCCGTTCCTTTCCGATTAACTTTGCTACTCATTTCAAATGTAAAGAATATTAGAAAATAATTCTAAAATAAATTCCAGGCTAACTTCGAAACACTTGTAAAGAAATCAAACGGCGGCAAATTAAAATCGAAATAGCAAGAACAACGTGTTTTAGTAAATATAAACAACGTTTTACATATTCATAAAGCAGAGTTGAGTTGTATAAAGAAAGATGACTTTGAAAGACACTTTAAATCCAAAATTAAGTGTGGCTTTGAAGTAGAAATAAAATATCCACAAATTAAGAAACCGAAACTAGCGTTGTTTACGTTTCGCTTCGCGGTATTTGGTGAAACTGACGCAAATGTCTCTTTAAACATTTTATCATATCTCAATAATTTTTCAACAGATTTTAATGCTGTTTGTTGTAAACGAATCAGAAATATTCATGCTTTAATTTAAAAATATTTTTGAAAAATCGATTTTTTGAAACGAAAAAGGTTTAAACTCCCCTTAAGGGGGTCTGGGACACAAAATTTAAAAAATTCTAATTTTTTTTTATTGTTGTAAAAAAATAATAAAAAGCATGTTTTTAAAAAATGACATACAAATTTTGTTTCTACCTTTAGGGGACGTGACAGTCATCGACGAAATTTAAAAGCAGTATTTACATCCAACTTCAATGTCCTATAAATTATTTAATTTTCAATATATATGCACATTTTTTGCACAGGATTTATTGTTGAATATTTGTTAATATAGTAATTGTGTAAAAATAATCAAAAAATTGAATAATTTAATTTTATAAACATTTTTTGTACAATGAAATTTTTTAGATTTAAAAAATAGTCATTTGCCTTGGTACACTTTATAAAGAAAATAATCTATAAATATTTATTTAAAAAATACCAATGTTAAGTAAACATTTGGAATTAATTTGCTGACCTATTTTTTAAAGCAATAGTGCTTTTGAAATTTATTAAAAAAATTATTCATTTTGTATGCACTAAAAATAACTTTTTTTCGACATAAAATCCATAATAAAATATATATATACATATTTATAGTAAATATTTTAGGTCTACAATATAAAACTCACTTCTGTATAATATGTTACACAAAAATTAATATGAAATATGAAATAGATTTTTTTTAAAGTGTACCAAGGCAAATGACTATTTTTTAAATCTAAAAAAATTTCATCGTTCAAAAAATGTTTATAAAATTAAATTTTTTAATTTTTTGATTATTTTTACACAATTACTATATTAACAAATATTCAACAATAAATCCTGTGCAAAAAATGTGCATATATATTGAAAATTAAATCATTTATAGGACATTGAAGTTGGATGTAAATACTGCTTTTAAATTTCGTCGAAGACTGTTACGTCCCCTTTAGTAGAACTTGAAATATTTAAGTTTTTTTTTTACATGACATCTGTCTCTCAGACATGCTATCTTGAAACTTTGAAACTGTATTTCTCGGTGATTGCTTTTTGTCCCTTTTTTGAGTTTAAATTGATATAACTTAAAAACTACTAGTTATAAATCTATGAAACTTTCCACAATTATTTTTCATACATATTTCTTTAATTTGTCTTCATGAATTATGTTTGTTTTTTTAACTTTTAAAAAAAAAAGCTTTTGAAGCTTAGCATACAATGGATTTTAAACAGTTTTTGCACAACATATTTTTTTTTTTTTTTAATTTCTTTTTTATTGAAAAATCATGATGAAAATTTTTTATATGAATTCTAAGAAGTAGTTTTATGCAAAAATTAAGTGATTTTTAAAAAGTTTTTTAGATGTATCAAATTTAGAAAACCTCAAAATTTTGAAGTTTATCAATTTAAAAAAAAAAATATTTTTTAAATTTGAAAATTTAAAATAGTTTTTAAAGTTTCAAAGCATTATACATTACTGCATAAAAAATTTCAGAAAAATAATTATAAAAATAAAGATTTTAGAATTTTGAGACCTAGACTCTCTTAAAATTTTAAGAAAAAATAATGCGATACTTATTATAAAAACATACCGCACATTTACCATTTTGGCGATATTTTTTATTGATAATTAAATATACTAAGCAATAATAACGATAGCTAAAAATATAGCCAAATTGGCAATTAAAAATAAGGAAAGTATGAACAAGAAAACAGTAAATTACAGCAATTCCTAGCATATTTAAATGCAGTGACCAGTATTCTGTATAATTTACAATTGTGTGATGTTCATCGCCTTTAGTTTTCATATAAATTCAACTTCTTCAAATCAATTCAAATCTCAAAATTTATAGAAGTAATAACCCATTTATTTTAATTACTTATATAACTTATTTGATGCAATTAGTTACTCAAGTTACTAAAGACATTGATTTCTTAATACAAAATAATTTGGAAGAAAGGAGGATTTTAACCATTTACCTTATTCATTTTGTTCTTATAAAAACTTTGAACTTAAAACTTCATAAATCAAAGCACATTCCTTACTGATATACGCCCAATATCTTTACATTTTGCAGAGAAGAAAATCACTAAGAAATAAGTAGTCGAAAATTAATTTTTAAAAAGTCTGAACTTCTTTTATAGAATTTCAAGATAGACACCACCTCCAATCTTGTATAATAGCAGTGACTCACTCCTGAGTTCCAAGCTCCATTCACACCTGACGAATTTCCACGAATTTGACTCCTCCCACTCGTATCCAATCAGCCCAATTATGGAACGCGCTGATAAAGGCGCCAAACACGACACTTAGCAATTCAAAACTCGTCTCTGTCCTAATTGACCCCTTGAATAGGGTTCCCTAATTGTCTGGCTGTATTTCTAAACAGGTGCAGTAGTGACAATCGTATGCCCTGCCTCAAGGCGTCGCAATGGTTTCAATGGACATCACTACTACCATAGTAGTAGGGCAATTTGAGGTGCTAGATGTGAAGTTTACAATGAGAAGTGTATAGTAAGTACCTAATTGTGATTATACGGAGGTGTAAGGCTCCTCTGACTAGGAAAAGTTAATAGACTGAGAGGCGACTGGAATTTTTGAACCCCATCGAACATCATTTTGAATTTTTTATACAAATTGGAGAAA
>OZ021725.1:4025684-4075684 GCA_963978545.1 Linyphia triangularis | reverse complement strand
TTTTTTAAATAACGATACAAGGAACCTATAGAAAACAGCACACCGAAAATTCAGGTCATATTAAAACTCCATTCAAACTAAACAGGTATTATTAGGTGGTATCGAAATAACGCAGCTGATTATAAATAGAGAATTGTAGAGCAGAGTAACTTTTAATAATATAAATAAGATACTATAGTAAAATGGAATCACTTGCAGCCTCCTAGCTTTTTTAAATAATGATACAAGGAACCTATAGAAAAGGGCAAACGGAAAATTAATACGAAAATTGCAGGTACTGCTTTCTATATAAGACAACGGTGTACTGAAGCGAGAAATTAAATGTGTACACATGCAAGAATAAATTAAATAATCACTATGTATTCAAGTAAAAGTAATTATATTGCTTCATAACAAATAATATTAAGTGGAAGAGTTAGTGGCATGATAACTTGAAATTATTTATAATATAATAAAATTTTTATAGATTTCTTCCTTTTAGATGGAAAGATGCAAACCCTATTTTCTCATCAAAAGTTCCTTCCACTATACACAACAACGAAAATGAATTAAATCCCCTACAATAAAACAACAAAAAAAGTCCAAGCACTTCTCTCGAACTTCAATTAGTTCTCTCCCTTGAGATGAAATGAATTTTTGCTCCACAAATGAGTTTATTGAATAAAGATGAGGGAGTATTTGATTGTTCATAACCTTAACAGGATTAAGAACTTTTGTCAATAGAACGACGCTGTTGTTGTTTCTTGAATGCCCCCAAGGAAACAGAGGAATAATTCAGGGGGCTCTAATAAATGATTCAAGAGTGCCTTTGGAATGTGAAGTTTTTTTGTTTTTTTTTCATTTAATTCATAACTGCTCATTTAATTTGCCGTTTATCATCACTTGTTTTATATCTAATGCGGCGTTTAATTTTATTTGAGAATTAGCAGGGTAGATAAAGAAAGTTTCCTGTGCGACTGCCCTTAAGGATCAAAAGTCGCTTACCAATCTTTTGTTCCATAAATGTAAGGTTAAAGGTGGATTTTCGGATTCGCTTTTGTGAAGCACTTTCGATTTTGTTTGCGGTCGATAGATAAGGATAGCTTTTATAGATAAGGATTAACTTTTATAGTTGATTTGTGTTATTAGCTTAATCAATTTTCATGTTCGCAAATTTGGGATTTTAAGATTTTTGTATGCATTGTTTTTACTGAGAGTTTTATTTGAGAATTAGCAGTGTGGATAAGGAAGCTTTCCTGTGCGACTTTCCTTAAGGAGGAAAAGTCGCTTACCAATTTTTTGTTTCGTAAATGTGAGGTTAAAGATGAATTTTCAGATTCGCTTTTGCGAAACGCTTTCGATTTTGTTTGTGGTCGATAGATAAGGATTATCTTTTGTAGTTGAGGATATTGTGTTAATAGCTTAATCAATTTTCGTGTTCACAAATTTGGGATTTTTAAATTTTTATATGCATCTCTTTTATTGAGAATTTTATTTGAGAATTAGCAGTGTGGATAAGGATGCTTTGCTGTGCGAATATCCTTAAGGAGCTGAAGTAGTTTGCCCATCTTTTGTTCCGTAAATGTGAGGTTAAATCTGAATTTTCAGATTCGTTTTTGCGAAATACTTTCGATTTTGTTTGTAGCAGATAGATAAGGATAACTTTTATAGATAAGGATTCACTATTATAGTTGATTTGATCAATTAATCAATAATAAATTATTCAATAATCAATTTTCATGTTCGCAAATTTGGAGTTAAAGATTTTTTTGTATGCGTTGTTTTTATTGAGAATTTTATTTGAGAATTAGCAGTGTGGATAAGGAAAGTTTCCTGCGCGACTGCGCTTCAGGATCAAAAGTCGCTAACCAATCCTTTGTTTCGTAAATATGAGGTTAAAGCTGAATTTTCGGATTCATTTTTGTAAAAAGCTTTCGATTTTGTTTGTGGTCTGTAGGATTTTGTGATATTAGCTTAATCAATTTTCATGTTCGCAAATTTGGAATTTAAGATTTTTGTACGCATTGTTTTTAGACTTGCGATTCTGTGACACACCAACTATATTTGTAAAACTGTGTACAGAGAAACTAGAAAAAAGTTTCAAAATATATTGTAACACATTTTATATTGTAATTGTATTCTATATTGTAACACATTTTATCTTATTTGTTAACATTTGTAATACTGGTTAGAAACAAATGGTAACATCTAAATAAAGGTCGAAATTTCGAGACGTTTCTATCACATTATTGATTGACTGGATTTTTTCGAGAAAGTTCCCACATTCTCCTATAAGACCACTGTGTGAGATCACAGATCAATTGAGATTTTGACGCGGTTTTGAAATGATCGTATTTTTTGTTTACTTTCATTGAGCATGAATTATCGCTGCATCCGAAGTTGTATGCATCGAAGCTTGCATTGAAACTAGCTAGATAGTTAATTTACTGTTGTTCGGAAACGTTATGTAAGCCTTCGAAATAAGTATATATTATAGTTTTTATTTGGTAAAAAAAATACGCCATCTTTTCCTCTGGGAAAATTTCGTAACAATAAAAAATTGTTCACAAATAAAATATTGTGCTATGACATTTTTTCTCCATGTTTGCAATTAGAATGGCATATTAGAATAGAGAGTGGTAAATTAAAATGGATAATTCTTTGGGCGTCATACGAGACAGTTTGGCTCTTTTTTTTTTAATTCATAAAAATTATATTTTAAAAACTATGATGAATATAGTAGTTATTTGTGTTTTATATATTAGTTTGTGACATAGTTATATAGAAATAGAATTATTTTAACTAGGTCAAATTTATATTTATAATGCCTAACACACAGGACGCTTATATGTCCAACAGATCAGTGGCTTATAAATGCATATTTGATTAAGTTAAAATAATTATTTTTCGATATTACTTTACCAAAAACTAATATATAAAACAAAAACCTAACTAATAAATTCGTTATAGTTTTAGAATTCTAATTTGTTCATGAGTATAAAAAAATTCTCAAATTGTTATATGCATCACTCAGAGAATTGTTTAAATACTCGATGCTTAATGTCAAAAGTAAATACTGTTTGTTAAGATGCTATGAGTAAACATCAATTTTTAAATGCCAAATTTAAATAGTGGTTGATCCAATGCTAAATATAAATGTAAAATTAGTATGAGTGAGGAATTCTGTCGTTATTTCAAGTGGGGGTTCATATTATCATGAATGAATGGTACTTATATACTTATTCAATTACAACTTATGTATATTAATTAAAAATCTCAGAATATTAGCTAAACACACAGTTGAATATAATTCCGATTTTTTTTTTTTAAATAAACAGAAGTTTTTATTTATTTTATTGAGTTATTTGATATGTATATATATATATATATATATATATATATATATGTATGTATATTGTATTAATTAAAATGGAGTGTGGAAGTAAAAACACAGAGAATATTAGCTAATTATACTGTTGAATACAATTACAAAAATTTTGATTTAAATAAACAAAAGTTTTTAGATATTTTCTTGAAGTAGGTAGCAAATATTGTCAGAAACGAATATATATATTTATACTTAATCAATTACTATGTGTGTATATTAATTAAGAATGAGTGGAAGTAAAAACACTCAGAATATTACGTAATTATACTTTCGAATACAATTCCAAACATTTTGAATAAAATACTCTAAAGTTTGCAAATATTTTTCGAAAAAGCTAGTCTCTTTTTTTTAAAACAATTTTTTACTGACATATGAGAAACAAGACAGCCTAAAATCAGCAATAAGTGTATGACTACATTTATTTTTTATTAGTTTGTTAGTGTCCTTGCTTTTCAAGTAGATTTATGAAAGGGAATAAATTAAGAAACCCACTGACGGTCATACACGTATATATAGGGCATTTGATCCCCAATTTGTCCAGCTATACACAACTTTTTTAAATTTATAAATAAAATTTAGTTAATACCTATAGTTTATAACCTATGTAAAACAAAATAAATAAAAGATAATTTGAAAAAGTGATGTATTTGAAATAGAAATATAATTAAAAAAATTATTGCAGTAAAAACAACTGTAGAATTTCGCACATTCCCATGACAGTCAGTGGATTAACAATTGTCGAACATTTTAATTACAATTTACAAACATATTTTACAAATTTACTTACAAACTAAAATCGAAATATCTTTATTACCAAGGCTTGCAATCTTCACAAAAACCAGAAAAAGAATTTAAAAAAAAAAAAAAAAAACATTTAATCACAGACGAGAAAGCAGAAAGACTAATTTTGCCTCCAAGACAAAAATTTTCACACAATCCTGGTTTGTTTACATACGGGAATGAAAGACAAAAGATTGAAAGAAAAATTCAGAAGAAACCAAAGATGGATGTTAAAGAATGTATATCCTCCAGCCATTCAAATACTTTAATTCCAATATTTCTTTTTAAAAAACTACCCAACCTCCTGTACTTGACGATGGCTTATTTTAATTATGATAAAACAAAAAAAAATCTAATAATAAACTACATGGAATTCTTTATTATTGAAGATGTTTATTCTAGGAGTCGAATTTTTGTCGTTAAAAGCATTTACATATTTTTTCTTCAATGGTGCTCTTATTATTAGTTCTGTTTGTAAAAGGAATTCGGTTTGGGGAAATTGGAATGAGTCAGTTGTCTTTTAATTTTTAAGAAAAATGTTCTTTGGAAATAATGAAGGTTTTTAATTTACTTTCTAATATGCGTGTCGAAGATTTTTTTTTTTTTTATCCTAACAAAATAATCGCATTTGTTTAATTAAATCCATTTTCATTATGCAAACTTTTCTGTAAATAGGTTTTAAATTACCAATTATCATTCTTTACGTGATGTTAAAGAGTAATATAATGAGACTAAATCACGAAATGTGATTTCTATTTGAACGTTTTTCCACTTATATTTCTTTGTTAATTTAAGATTTATGGTGAAATTAATTTAGTTTGTCATTATAAAAATATTGAGCGTGAAATCATTTAATGAAATAAAAGAAAAGTAGTTATATAGTAAGACTACAAAATGGGGGGTGGGGGGTCATTGTGTATTGCTTCTAAAAGAATTTCCCATGATTTGTTCATGAAAAAAAAAATCTGATTTCTAATCATAATCTCTCTTCTGAACATATTTGGGAAAATGAGTAAATCTCTCTAAAAATTACAGAACGTTTTTGATCAAAATAATCCTTAAATAACCTAAGTTATTATACAAGACGAAAACACGATGAATTAAATACATTCTGCATGATTGAATTCTTATATGGATTTAAATGAAAAAGCTTTCTATCTCATTTGAAACTTATTTATGCTTATTAAAGGCTAAGTTGAAGATTTATCTTCAGCACATTTTTATCCAGACATCTACTTTTGAACCTAAAACTGAACCTTTCAGTTCACTTTGTACATTAATATTTTCATACACAATGAAACAGAATTATATTGGAATGAAGTGACTCTTTTTAATTCGACGGTATTTCTATCACATTTACACATACATGTTTTATCTAGCTTCTTATGATAACATTTGTTTTTCGTTGAATTTATCTTATTTAGGCATAGAAATGCATCGAAATTAAATAAACATAGAAACATGTTGTGATAGTGCCGTTTCTTTTTAGAATTCGAAACTTCAAAACTTCACACCGTACTTTATTTGGTAACTTATGTTTGGGTACTGTTGGATTTTATAAAATTTGTCAGCTTGCATTATGTATTGCATTTTTGCAGTATGATTTTCAAACTCTGTGTCAATTTTGTATATTGTATTGTATTATTATATATAATCTTCTAACAATTGTATATTATATTGTATTATTATATATTGTTATGAATTTTTCCACTGAGGCAATGATGGCACAGTTTTCACGGTTTAAAAATATTTATTCTCTCTTCAGAAAACTCACAAAATTTATTCACAGGCAACAGTTTAATTACTCTCAAGCTTCAACACAAGCTTCAACAAAAATAACTTCGAATTCAGCGATTATACAAGCTCACTCCAATAGGTAAACAAAGCGATCAGCTTTCAACGAACTCCGAAGTCAATCTGAAAACTTTCCCGTTCTCCAGTCCTTTATATACAAGCGCGTGAGACATTCTCGAAATTTCCAGCCAATTTATCAGAAACGAAATATCTCGAAACTTCTCGATTACTTTAGGTGTTGCCACCTTTTTCTAACTTGTATAATCGCTATTAATTACTAAATAAAATAGGATAAAAATAAATTACAATAGAATTTTGAAATAATACGTCACTATTTACAATATATACAGACAATTTGTGCAACATTTCCCCCTTCTTAAAGACTGCACGTCCCGGGCAGTGAAGTCCTTAAGAGGAAAGGCAATTCAATCACTTCTACCATAATATGGGGCTAGTCTATTGTTATGTACAACTCTAGGTTTACAGGAGGGTGTCCGTTGAATCCTTACCACGACGTCGTTGATCTTCTTAAGGACCACATACGGCCCTTCCCAGTTCGTCTGGAGCTTAGGGGAGAGTCCTTTCCGACGTTTAGGATTCCATAATCACACCTTGTCACCTTCCTGGAATGAACGTTCCGTGGCCTTGGCATCGTAGCGGACCTTCATGCGCTCTGTCATGATGTTGATTCTTTCTCTGGCGAACCGATGTACGGCTTCCAAACGTGCCTGGAGATCATCTAGATACTGGACAGGCGAGGAAGGGGTGTCCGGTGGTCGTCCAAAGATGAGGTCGCAGGGTAGTCTAAGGTCTCTTCCGAAAATCATTTGAGATGGTGTATATCCGGTGGTCTCGTGAGTAGCGCTTCTGTAGGCCAAAAGGAACAATGGAAGTTTCTGATCCCAATCTTGCTGGTTCTTGGAAACAAACAAGGAGAGATGATTCAGAATCGTTCTATTAAATCGTTCAACCATTCCATCGGATTGTGGGTGCAGGGGAGTTGTACGAGTCTTTTCCATGTCGAGCAAGTCACACAGCCCAGTGAAGACGGCAGAGTTGAAGTTCGTCCCCTGATCGGAATGTATCAGCAGGGGTACGCCAAATCGGGAGATCCAATTCCGTACGAGGACTTCTGCTACGGTTGTGGCTTCCTGGTCAGGAATCGCGTATGCTTCTGGCCACTTGCTAAAGTAGTCCATGACAACTAGGATGTATTTGTTGCCATTAGTTGTGTGAGGTAGGGGGCCTAAGACGTCCAAAGCAATTCTTTCGAATGGTGCTCCTACGTTGTAACGTTGCAACTTTCCACGAGTTCGGGTCTTCGGTCCCTTCCGCGAATTGCATGCATCACAGGACTTGCACCACTTCTCCACGTCGGATTTTGCTTTGTCCAAGAAGAATCTTTCCCTGACTTTCTGAAGAGTTTTCGTGACACCAAAATGTCCTCCAGTCGAACTGCTGTGAAGTTCTTCTAGAACGTTCGTAACTCTAGAACTCGGAAGGATTAATTGCCACCGGAAGCTTTTGCCGTCATCGGACTCCCATCGACGGTAGAGTACTCCATTCTTCAAGTGCAAAGAGTCCCACATAGCCCAATATCTCTTCATTGTTGGGCTATAGCATGCAATTTCCTGATAACTGGGTTTTCCGGTAGCCGCTTCCAGGAATTCAATGAGAGGTTTCAAGTCCTGATCTTCGACCTGACTTTTGCGGACATTCTGATCACTCCAAGGATCCACGTCTGAAGTAGTTGACTTGGAAGTTATTTTCCGAACGGCCGATGTGTTAACCCCAAACTTAGACTCGGCATTGGAACAAAATCGACAATTCTCCGGACATGGTCTTCTAGAAAGAGCGTCTGCATTTCCATGGAACGTCCCTTTTCTGTGATGGATATCCATGTCGTATTCCTGCAGGCGCTGAATCCACCTTGCTATTTGTCCCTCTGTATTCTTGAAATTTAGCAACCAAGTCAGAGACGCATGATCAGTTCTTAAAAGGAATTTTCGGCCGTACAAGTAATGATGAAAGTGCTCCACGGCCTTTACTATTGCCAGTAACTCCTTTCTTGTGACGCAGTAGTTCCGCTCGGATTTTGACAGGCTCTTACTAAAATAAGCGATGACTTTCTCCTGTCCTTCAATTTCCTGGGAAAGAACGGCGCCCACTCCCTCATTGCTGGCATCTGTATCCAAAATAAAGTCCTTGTTAACATCGGGAAAAGCCAAAACAGGCGCGGATGTTAAAGCGTTCTTCAGTTGATTGAAGGAGTCGTCACAGTCGGCAGTCCATAGGAACTTCTGCTTGTTCTCTGTTAGTCGATGCAAGGGTCTGGCGATCTTGGGGAAACCTTTCACGAATTTACGGTAATACGTGCACAGTCCTAGGAAGCTTCGCAATTGATGAACATCTTGCGGTCGAGACCAAATTTGCACAGCATGGATCTTGGCTGGATCTGTGCTTACTCCATCGGATGAGATGATGTGTCCGAGATAACTGACTTTCCGCCTAAAGAGCTTACATTTTGATGGGCTAAGTTTCAAGTGGGCTTTCCTAAGCTTCAAGAACACGTTCTTCACATTTTGCAAGTGTTGATCGAAACTCCGCCCGGTGATAATGATATCGTCCAAATATACCAGACAGGTCTCGTAGGAAAGTCCTCTAAGCACAGTCTCCATTAGTCGCTCGAACGTAGCCGGTGCATTACACAAGCCAAACGGCATAACTTGAAACTGCCATAATCCTTGGCCGGTAGTGAAGGCAGTCTTCTCACGATCGTCGGGATGTATCTCCACTTGCCAGTATCCACTCTTCAAATCCAAAGTCGAAAACCACTGGTTCCCCGATAGAGTGTCCAAAGTGTCATCGATTCTTGGCAGAGGGTAGCTGTCCTTTTTCGTAATTTCGTTCAGCTTCCGGTAATCCACACAAAACCTGGTGGAACCATCCTTCTTTCGAACGAGTACGATTGGAGAGGCCCATGGACTTGAGGAGGGTTCGATAACTCTATTATCTTCCATTTCCTGTAGCAGTTTCCCGACCTCCTCTTGTTTTGCGAAAGGAAGTCTTCGAGGATGTTGTTTAATAGGTAAATGGGTCCCAGTATCGATTCGATGTTGAGTAAGCTCTGTTCTTCCTACATCTTTCGATGACATGGAGAAAATGTCTTGAAATTCTTTTATAAGGTTTCCGACAATCTTCTCTTGCCTTCTTTCCAACCGAGAGTCTTCGAGAAGCTGGTCCACTAATTCCGCGGGTGGTGCGGTCGGAAGCTCCTTCGATCCTCGTTCGATGCTTGTAACAGGTGTGCAAGTGGCAATTTCTTCTCCTTTCTTGATAACTCTCTTAGAATCACCGATGTTGGCCATTCTCACATGCACCACCTCTTGAGAGAGATTCACAAGCGTCGCTCCTACTACCACTCCTTTCGGGACGCTATTCGATGATGGGAAGTCCGTTACTCCAAATCGGAAGGCCGTCGGGAGCTCTGTTGAACCTTTTACAACCAAATCTGTCATGGAGGGGATGGTGATGTCTTCAAGAGCTACTATTCGATATGCACACGGCTCTTCCGAGTCCAAACCGAACAATGGAACTTCTTCTTTCCCCGTTTGAAGCTCGCTTTTCTCGAAATTCAAAGTAATTCCATTTCTCTTTAAAAAGTCCAATCCAAGAATACATGGGTCAATAATTTCAGCGACGTAAACGGTGTGAGTGTAGGTGTGAAATCCAAAAGAGATGTTGACATTTAATTTCCCATGCACAGAAATTTTGTCACCAGTCACAGTCTGTAGTGAAACTGAAGGCGCCGTGTAAAGAGGTTGGCTGTCCAGGCGCCGGGCTACATCCGTCCGTAAGATGGTTACATTTGCCCCTGAGTCAACTATTAGACGACAGGGAGTTCCATTGATCTTGCCCTCCACGAATAAACCATGGTTTCCTCCTTGAAGGGATGAGATGTGATAGAGGCTGAGTGGGGCACCACCTGCTCTACACGGCGACCTCCGCCTCGCGAGATAGCCGCTCTTTAGTTTAACTGCTGAGGCTCGGACGAGGGTCTGTCCCCTCTCCTGTCCAATTCAGGGCAATCACGTCTGAAATGTCCTTCCCGGTTGCAGAGCCAACAAACCACTCTAGTTTTTCGATCCTTCGAACCAGGAATATTTCTCATAATTCGCTCCATCTTGTTTTCCAGTTCTTGAAACTTCTTCGTGAAAAGTTCAGAGGAATCGTCTGCCAATGTTCCACGTACGAAACGCCGATCTTTTCTAGAAGCTTGCTGTGCGGCTTCTACTCTCATGGCATAGACGAGGGTGGACTTTAGATCTTTGCTGTCTGACATCCTGGTAGCTTGCTGTATGTCGGGATCTTTGATGGCATCCACGAAATACTGAAGAGACAGGTTATCTCGTACGTCCGAGGGACAGTCCGGGAAAGCGAGGAGCGACAGTCTTTCTATATCCGATGCCAATTCTTGAAGAGTTTCATTGGCCTTCTGCTGTCTCACTTTCAGTTGCAGTCTGTTATAATCCTTTAGATGTTGCTCCCCAAACCTTAATTCCAACGCACTTGCCAGCGCCACGAATTCTCCCCGCTTCTCTTCAGGTAGTGTTTGTAAAATGTCAGCAGCTTCACCTCGAAGAGATGCCGCGAGATGGAATGCTTTCGAAGTATCGTCCCAACCATTCGCAGAAGCAATCATTTCAAACTGCGTTTGATAAACGCGCCAAGACGACCTCCCATCAAAAGTGGCCACTTTGATGCTGGAACGTGGCGCAATAAAGGGAGTGGAAACGCTATCCCAATTAGACGTTGCAATGGTCACAGCTTCGCGAGTTTCTATTTTCCGTAGCCTTTCTTCTACAGCATCCATGAATTTTCCCTGCTCTTCTTTGATAGTGGAAACCTTTTCTTCCATTTCATCTCTTATAGCAGTGAGAACGTCTTCCTTCACGGATTGCAGGACCGATGATGTTGTCTCCATAATAGTAGATTCTACCATTGACGCTAGCTCGGTTTTCATTTCTTCCCTGATCTTGATTACGGCTGCGGATGTGGACTCGCACTTATCGGCCAAAGCTTTCATGTCAGATGACGTTGCATTTTGCAAAGCTTTAAAATCTGATGATGTCGCTTCTTGTAAAGCCTTAATGTCTGATGATGTCGCTTCTTGACTGGCGGCAATTGCGGCGGCGAGTTCGGCATTTGTCGTTTCTTGACGGGCTTGACCAGCTGCGATTGTAGCGGTGAGTTCGGCATTTGTCGTTTCTTGACGGGCTTGACCAGCTGCGATTGTAGCGGCGAGTTCGGCATTTGTCGTTTCTTGACGGGCTTGACCAGCTGCGATTGTAGCGGCGAGTTCGGCATTTGTCGTTTCTTGTCCGGCTTTTATTTCGGCTTTCATTTCTTTCATTTCGGCTGAGGCGGTTTCTTGGCAGGCTTTCATTCCAGCAAGCATTTCCATCAACTGTTTCATTTGGTCTTCCATCATTCCTCTAGTAGTCGGCATTCAAGATGACTTGACCCCACTTCTGACACCACTGTTATGAATTTTTCCACTGAGGCAATGATGGCACAGTTTTCACGGTTTAAAAATATTTATTCTCTCTTCAGAAAACTCACAAAATTTATTCACAGGCAACAGTTTAATTACTCTCAAGCTTCAACACAAGCTTCAACAAAAATAACTTCGAATTCAGCGATTATGCAAGCTCACTCCAATAGGTAAACAAAGCGATCAGCTTTCAACGAACTCCGAAGTCAATCTGAAAACTTTCCCGTTCTCCAGTCCTTTATATACAAGCGCGTGAGACATTCTCGAAATTTCCAGCCAATTTATCGGAAACGAAATATCTCGAAACTTCTCGATTACTTTAGGTGTTGCCACCTTTTTCTAACTTGTATAATCGCTATTAATTACTAAATAAAATAGGATAAACATAAATTACAATAGAATTTTGAAATAATACGTCACTATTTACAATATATACAGACAATTTGTGCAACAATATAATCTTCTAACAATTGTATATTGTATTGTATTATTATATATAATCCTGTAACTATTGTATATTGTATTGTATTATTATATATAATCCTGTAACTATTGTATACAAATTCTATTTCTATATATATATATATATATATATATATATATATATATATATATATATATATATATATATATATATATATATATATATATATATATATATATATATATATATATACAGGGTGGTTATAATTAAAGTTACCCTGTTTAGAGCCACGTAGAGTCCGTTCTAATGAACAGATTTTAATGAAACTTGGAATATACACTATATGGACCATGGGGAAAAGAAATCTGCAATAAAAAAAAATGTAGTTCAAATTTTTACCAACAGGTGAAAAAGTGGCTCATAAAGAACAAAAATCACAAATTGAAAACGCAAATTTTTATTTAATTAAAGCATTTGCTCAATGTGCACATTTCCAATATGCATTCCATGCTCGAAGCGTGTTATAGCGTGTTCAACAGTAGCGCGAAGGGTTTCTCGATCAATTGCAGCAACTTGACGTGTTATATGCTTGCTTTCAATTCAGGCAGAGTCCGTATGCTCCCTCCATACACACGATCTTTCAGAAATCCCCACAACCAGAAATCACAGGGATTTAAGTCCGGAGAACGAGGAGGCCAGGCAGTCGAAAAACTTCTCGAAATTACCCGATCATCTCCCAAGTGGACACGAAGTAGTGCCGTCACTGGTCATTTTTTATACCCCTCTAAATTTACATACCGTTCTTTCTCGTTCATGAAAATTGCCATCTATCGGTTGAAATTTGGACTCTTTTTGAGAAGGGACGGTATGCAAATTTGGAGGGATTTAAAAAGTTGCAAGTTACTGAAGTAAAATCTGTCTACATCATGCCGTTAGAAAAGAAAGAACGAGCGTTTCTGGTGAAGTTATTTTACCAGAATGGCGGTAATTTGTACCGCCATTCACCATAGAACCTAACATTAAGGTTTTCATCAAACTAGCAGCTGCATATAACTGTTTACGAAGAAATTATGCTTTTCACCAATGACTAAAAACAGCTGAAATGGTTTTTATCAAAATCAATGTGAGAATACCTTTTAAGGTGCTCTAAATTTCACCCTGACTGAAATTTCTGTAAAAATTCGATGAATTCTCAAAAATTTGTCAAACAAACTTTAGAACTTTTCTTTTGACAGTTGCCCATTAACGACTGTTTCTCCTAGGTTTCACCTACTCTAAGTCAATAAGGTTTTCTTCATCTACACAAAATATTTGAAATTTCGGCAATTTGGCCTTTCGTCTCAAATATGTATTCGAATTGAAAAGTTGGAGATGTTTGACACTCTTAAAACCCAAAAAGTTGTTGTTTTTTAAAAAATATACATAAATCTCAAGGTCAATAGACTTAATCACGATTGAAAGTTAAAAGTGATCAAAGTAATCCAGTTTCAAGTTATCATGATTTATAAAATAAAAAAATTTTCAACAGACTATATATACATATACAATTGAGATGATTTTCTTCAATTTTTAGGTTATAATTTCAAACTTTTGGCAGTATATCAGAATCAAAAACGATGCATTTTTATATATCAACTTTTTTTTCCCGCCAGTTTTTTAATCAGCAAATTGAAATTAAAGTGACTAATTAGGACATTATTAGAACATACATAAATACACTTGCAATTAACTTAGAGGTATGATTTTTATTGTAAATAAAAGATATTATACTGACGCATATTTCCATAAAGAATTGTAAATTTGGCTTCCATAATTATTTAATTATAAGTTTTTAAATACAAAGTTTGAAAAATACATAGTTTTCACCAAAACATTAAAAATAAAATATGTATAAAAAATTAGTTTTAATATATATGAGATTCTAGTAGGAGACACATTCACAAGTATTGTCTACAAAACAAAATTAGAATCTTTTAAATCTTACCATTTATAATAAACTTATGACCGTAGGCGTAAAGTCATATAACACCAAAATGTCATTTTTCAGAAAACGCTTTTAAAGTTTACTACACTAATGAAAGTGATACAAAGCAGGTTCACAAAACCCACTGTAATTTAAAAAGTAATTTGAGTCTCAGAAAGAAAATGGTATCATTTTAATGGTAATGAATTCAAGAATATTTTAAAACCAAAAAACAAAAACCTCAAACTTGAGTCAAATTTCGCAATTCCTGATGTATATGTATAAATTAACATATAATAAACCATGCAACCCAACTCCTTAAAGTTTATAATTCGATCTAATCACACTCATAATACGCTGTCGTTTAAAAATGGGCTCAAAGCGAAGAATCCCGAATTGATGGATCTTGAAAATCAATCAACACTCTTCTGACACGCTGTTCCGAAATAAAAGAAATGAGAAATATATTAAACTCTCGGTAAGGTTCTCACAGAAAATGATGGATTATTCCGTTAGACAAGAGATTTTTTTCTGGCATTTTTCATTTTTTAAAGATAAAAGCTATTTTCACGATTGCCATCGACATCCATAAGCAGAAAGTGATGGAAATA
Organism: Linyphia triangularis; assembly: GCA_963978545.1. Lineage (NCBI taxonomy): Eukaryota > Metazoa > Arthropoda > Arachnida > Araneae > Linyphiidae > Linyphia > Linyphia triangularis. The sequence goes on along the minus strand of OZ021725.1, from coordinate 4,061,191 downwards.
TAACGAGAAAAGGCTTTAAGAAGGTTTTTTATGTCCTTGTGACAGCGAATGACGTTAAGTTGATTTATAAGGTACGAAACAGAAATGTTTACGAAGGCTTAAGTTTAAGAATTTTATTATTACCACACTGGGCACTTCTAGAGTTCTAGAGTACGATATTTAAGAAGGTAATAAAGACAAAACTTGTTAAATTGTCTAAACATGTTCATAAAATTGACACACACATTAGCTGAATAACTTACAGCTAATGTGTATGTCCAACCCATAAATTAATGAGCATGCGTCTGACTTACAAGAACACATTTCGACATAATATTCTATTAAAAAATAAATAACGTTTTTTTTTGTTGGAGTGAGAATAATTGAAACATGGATGCCTCGCCAAATGTGGTAACCCTTCCTTGCAAGAACTTTTTTATCTAAGAACTATATATTCATTCTTCTGTTATTTTCCTGTCCTGTAAGATGTAACAAACTCATTCTCAAGAGCCACTTAAGCTCCAGCTATTTTTATATTAAACCTAAATTAATATGTAAATTAAATGCTATCATCTTTATAAGCTCGTCCTCAACATTATTTAGAAGTTAAAATCAATTACTTATTTTGTCGTAATACTGGAGTAATCCACACTGGAGAAAAGTATTTCATAACTGCAATAACCCAGGTAAGATGATTGTAATTTATTCAACAACAAGCAAAGTTGCCTCATATAAACAACATTTTTCAGAAACAACTATGCCGAAAATAAAGCAGCTGAAAGAATTGGTATTTAATAGGACCTATATGATATCTCCTATCGTCAGTATTTAGCTTACATTATATTCTTGCTTTCCACATGAGAACCTCTAAGAGATCTGATGGGAAAAAATGTCTTCTCATATTTCTGGAAGTTTCCAAGTAATGGATAGATCCCAACTCATGGAATAGTGCCGCAATTCGACTCTCTGTGGCATCTAACAAAGATGATTGACTGAACTTAGACTAATCAAGGTGTTCTGAATGTAATGAAGAGCGATGTTACTTTAAATTCTTTTTTAATATCAATAGTGTGATAAAATATAAAAAAAAATATCTGTAACATGAAAGCAAAGCCAACATTTCCTTAAAATAGACTTGCATTGTTATAGAAAACATCATAACACTTAACAACAATTCTAAAATTGGGACTAGCAAATTTCTAACCATACCTCATAAAGAACCTTAAATTAAAAAAGAAAGAGTGATGTTGGGGTAGTTTATCTATTAGGAACTATTTTTGTACATTGTTTTTTATTTGGCACAATGGCTAATATTATTACTTTAAAAGAGTACTGCATTCTTTCACATATACCCCTTCAGTATATTTCTTATATTTTATTATGTGATTGTATTGTTTTGTTTTTAATTATGAATTGTAAAGATGTCTTTTTGAAAGAATCGGTTCAGGTTTTCAAGTCACTTTACTAAATACGCAAGAAAACAACAGAAATTCTCCAAAAAAAATTTGAAGCTAATATAATATTCGAATTCGCTTCCTAACTAGAACACCTTTTCTACAATTTTTTAAGGTGCATGAAGACTTTTAGGAATTAATGTATATATTTGTTACTTGACCAACCCTATTGGGCCTTGAGCCTGTTGTTGGTTCTAAAATTTGTATTTGTGTAATTCTCTGAAATTTAAACAGCAGTGTGATGAAAAGACAGACAAACCTCAAGCCACGATAATTGTATGACAAAGACTAGATACGAGAACACACTTTGAACACAAGAAAATCATTAAAAAAAACCTAAAATTTCTAAAAGTTCAATTTCTTTCTGTTTGTTTAATCTAATAGGCTTTTGAATAAAACAATTTACAATTGAATATAGCAATACCACGGGATGCTAATTTTATTTAAAATTACCACAGTTTTATTTGAAATTTCTTTAAATTATATTCAGCAGTACCATAGTACCATGCTGTTAAAATTAATTTTAATCGCCTTAAACGAACTTTAATTCTTTAACCAAAAATCTCCGCCAATTATTTAAGGTTTACGACCGAAAAATATAAATGCAACAACAGCGTCCTCATATCCATTGTACCACGAAGTATTTAACGAACTACAAACCCCCTTAAAACTCAAAATTCCCGAGAGTCAATGATTTTGATATTAAAAGCCACTAACTGAATTAAAATTCTTCGCGAAAGTTTCTGGAATGCCCATAGCCCACGAGATTATCGGATAATGTTGGCCATTAAGCGTGAAGTAATTTCTAATGCATCGGCAACCAACACAACGAAAGTATCTCCTTCGGTGGGGTGGGGAGAAATTATGAGATTTTTGGCAAAATTTACACACCACTCAAATGCTTAGGAGGAAATTATTCACTGATGCGGGTGTTTCATCAGTATGCATGCATTACTCCCAAAGAAAATATTTGAATATACGAATTTATGGCTGAGTCTCTTCTATGAGTCGAATTTATGCGTTATATTTTTATACATATTTTTAATTATGTATGGATTATAAAATAAATAACCAGTTTTCAACAGATTTTTTCCGCTCTCCGATGAAATTAAGCCTTTAATCCCTGAGAAAACGTAGGTGTTTCAAAATGAGTAAATTAAAATTGCGTGCTTTAATTGACAAGAGCAATCATGTAAAGTAAAAAACTTGGTTTGAAATCTAGAATTTTTTTTTTATTTATATATACAATGGTGGTGTGAAAACTTTTTGTGGAATTACATATTGAACAATAACATTTGCAGGTTTTAGTCAGAAACGTTTAAGAGATTTAACGCAACTATTTTATACATTTAAAAAATTATAGGCTATCTATAGATTATAAATTATAATGTTAAATATTTAAATAGTAGAGCCATGTATTATTAATTTAAGAAAACTGAGCTTTAAACAATTGTAATTTAGAAATTTATTTTTGAATACATGGTGAAGTTTATTAAACAATTTACCGATTTTTATCCGCAAAAATATGTGAGATTTTTTGTATGTTTTATCTTAGTAAGTTAAGTTAATAATGAGTAGAAAGGATTTTCTATATCTTTCATTCAATACTTCGCTAAAACCAATTTGGAAAGTATTATATATTGCAGTTTTTTCGTCGGAAATTTTTACATAAAATATGTTAAGAAAATATTAAGACTAAAAAAAGTCGATAACAAATACAAAAATTATGTATATTTTAAGAGTAAAGGTTCATTTTCTTTTCTTTTTAATATTGTTAATTTGATTAAAATATAAAATTTTAATTAAATCTTCATAAAAAACAATATTTTACATAAATGTTTTATTTTTTTTAATTTTAAAACTTTTGTCAAACATTACAATATTTGCAAATAAATTAAAACCTGACACCAACATTTTCATCAACATTTCATCTTACAAATGTAATTTATAAGAATTATACAAAAATTCCTAATCATACATGTAGTTTATTTTTTCATAAATATTTAAAATTGCATGCACATTATTTAATTTTTTTTATTACTTTATTTTAAAGAAGTTGTAACTTAAATTTTTTAAATCTGAAATCAGTCTTCTACCTTACATGGAATGAATACTAAATAGATTATTTTCCTACTTTAGTAATACGTTAGTGCAACTATAGTCATTGCACAAATTCGAATGCATCTATTTAAATCTTTTTTTTTAATTAACGGTGTTGCGCAAAACTAAAACATTTTCTTATGTCATAATTTATTTACGTAACATTATTATCCTTTATAAAACCAACTGTTGAATTCAATTCTTTTGTATATGCCGTACATTTACTCAGACAACACGAGTATTATATTCTCTAAACGTGGTTAACAATGAGGGATAAGGAAAGCCAAAGAAGCTTTCTGAAGAAGAAACTTCTTCCTTCAGTGCCGAGAAAATCCCTTAGAATAACCTCAAAGGAGCTTTAAAACACACTTGATTGTCGTTTTATTTTGTCTCAGTTGGACCAACCTGTCAGCTGTAAAGCAGCTTATGTACAAAAACGGGTACGAAATAAAGCCAAGTAAAATAACGCACGAATACTACAGTCTGGAAAACTTAAAGTCATGCCAAGTAAGACACTTGATCTTACTTTTTTTGTTTTGTTAATATCTTTTCGACTCTCTAACATTTTCAGTATTTGAATTAGCAGAAGAATATATTTGAAGACTAGTAACGTATGATCATTATTTTACAGTTATTGCATCACAGTTACTGGATGAATATATTCAATGTGTAAAAATACAGGTTGAAGTTTTGATCAACATTGCAGTTATTTTATGTTAGTAACCGAATATATTCGTTTTATAGTAATATAGAGTTAATGTTTAGTCGACTTTATACATTTGTTTTACTACTAGTTGCTTTTGTTATTACCTTTTCGACTCTCTAACATTTTCAGTATTTGAATTAGCAGAAGAATATATTTGAAGACTAGTAAATCATGATCATTATTTTACAGTTATTGCATCACAGTTACTGGATGAATATATTCAATGTGTAAAAATACAGGTTGAATTTTTGATCAACATTGCAGTTATTTTATGTTAGTAACCGAATATATTCGTTTTATAGTAATATAGAGTCAATGTTTAGTCGAATATATACATTTTTTTACTAGTAGCTGGAAATATTCGTTATATACCAATGCAGATTTAAGTTTTAAACAAATAGTGCAGTTATTTTATGGTTAATGACTAAACATATTCATTGTATAGCAACGTAGATTCAATATTTATCACGAAATGCAATTATTTCCTACTGGCTGAATATGTTCCCTGGCTGTATATCAATTCAAACTCAATTTTTAACCAACGATCTATATATATAATTCTCTTGCGTAACGTCCAAATTCGGCTGTATTTCTGTGAGCAGAATGGCAATGACTTCAAACAAATCTTCTAAATGTACTTTATGCACGAATTTCCAAATTCAGCAATCCAGCCAATCACAATATATCTTTTGAAATTTGACTAACACATCTAGCAACAGCAACAACTCGGATTCGCTATATTTTGTTTTTCTTATTACAGTCTACAGATAGAAATTATTGCCCATTGAAAACGTATTAATTTAATAGTTACGATGATGCAAGAATAAATAGATCCAAGATGTGTATATTTCTTTTGGATTGGAATTCCGGATAAACCAGACTTTTCGGAAAAGTTATCTGCCGGAGGTCGCCGGGTTGCATTCAGCGCTAAATCGCTTATTTTCAAAAAGTCGCTAAGAGGCATTGTGCAGTAAATCTGAACCTATATTCATTTCTAATCAGTGCAAATTCAACTAATACGAATTGAAAACTATCTAAATAACTAATAAAACCACCAGCTCAACTTCAAAATCTGATATGAAATAAATAAAAAACTGTTGGCGAAATAGGGATAATTTTCTCGCCAAATTTGATTTTCAAAAACTTCCTGTGGATTCAATACCGGATAATTGGCCTTTCATTGTTTTATTTTATTTTCCAAGTATCGCAAAAAATATGCGAACATATGGTTGCTTCGTTAAGAAATTTCGATAAACAACTTTAATTATTTTAGCGCTTCATACGATACCAGCCCGTAAGTTTTAATTGTTCAATGAAATAACCGATCCTTTTTAAATATATGTAAGATACTGGCTTTTTTTCCTTTTTTTTTTCCAAAAACTTTCTGTTCCCAATCAAAGTTCCCCTGTTGCCACACTGTCCTTGCTTAACGCGTCTCGACAGCTTTAGGATAATGACGTGGCAAGTATTCTGGCTCTTCATAAATAGAAAAACGTTTACAATTTCATAGCATTATGCAGCTGAAATAGCTTTTTGCTAGGGCATATTTTAAATGCTTCACTTTGAGGCGAGCAAAGCGAGCCAAGGGGATTGCATAGCAATCCAGGGGGTTGGCGAGCGTCAGCGAGCAGGGGGCGTAGCCCCCTAGTTGTAATTATTTTATTAGGTAATAGGCAAAATATATGAGCTGTATTACATCGTTATTAAATGTGTAGTCAACTATTACAGTTACACAATTGTAGTTTCGGTCTAAATATAATCGCTGTGTTGTAACATCAATTTTATTACATAATGAATGATATGTCTTTGATGAGTTTGATAGGATACAAATGTCATTGATCAATTCTAATGGCCAGAAAGGTGACTGCGAGTTTAAATACCTCATTTGATTATAATTCTGAATGTTTTATACAATATAGAGAAATGCTAAGAGATTATGAATATACTGTCCTCTTGAACAAAACTGCACGAAACAGTTCAAAAACCAACTTTAAATGTCACTCTTTTGCAATCATGGCATTTCAAAGTTAGGGATTGCTTTCTGTGTACATTTTTAGGGGTCTTGGTACCCTTTGTTTTCACACAAAAAATAATAAATACATCAATTTTCTATTTTTTGAGTGTTTATATTCTTTGAAACCTTCTCCTTTTTTTCTGGCAAGTTTTTGAGCTGATGCGATAACTGCAAATGCAGAAAAACTATATTTTTATGGAGAATTTAGCATTGCCGCAATAGCTCCTTCGATGTTTCGAACGCATTTTTCTTAGTTCGTGATTTTTTAAATTCTCATCTTTCTCAAATTGCTAAAACTTCAGCAAATATGAATGAAATGACTTGATTTTTGTGTGTGCCATTCTTAATATCTATTTGAAAAAAATAGGCATTTATTTTTAAATCAAATAAATCCTCTTTTTTTGACAAATTTAACTGTTGCAAAATACGCCTATAGGTACCATAATTAATCGTTTTTAACGAGAACTATTTTACTTATTCTAAATCCGTTGCCAAAAAAGTTAGAGTATCTTACAAGGAACATTTTTGTAAATGATCAGGAAAAAATGTTGAAAAATAAAAAAGAAGATATAATTTGAAATGTTATGATTTTTTTTTTTTTTTTTTTAATTTAAAATTTAAAAACTTTAGACCAGTACGTGAACTTTTTTTATTAAAATTCTGTTTTTACTAAGTAATACTTCCAAATATGTAAAATTTATGATTTTAAAGGCTTAAATAAAAAAAAAGGTTGAAGGGTACCAAGTCCCTTCAACCTTTTTTAATATTTTATTATTATTATTTTTTTTTTTTTTTTAATTTAACATTTAAAAAATTTAGACCAGTATGTGAACTTTTTTTATTAAAATTCTGTTTTTACTTAGTAATACTTCCAGATATGTAAAATTTATAATTTTAAAGGCTTAAATAAAAAAAAAGGTTGAAGGGTAGCAAGTCCCTTCAACCTTTTTCATTAATTTATTATTATTATTATTTTAATTTAACATTTAAAAAATTTAGACCAGTATGTGAACTTTTTTTATTAAAATTCTGTTTTTACTTAGTAATACTTCCAAATATGTAAAATTTATGATTTTAAAGGCTTAAATAAAAAAAAAAAATGTTGAAGGGTACCAAGTCCCTTCAACCTTTTTTATTATTTTATTATTATTATTATTATTATTATTATTATTTAATTTTTTTTTTTTTTTTTTAATTTAACATTTAAAAAATTTAGACCAGTATGTGAACTTTTTTTATTAAAATTCTGTTTTTACTTAGTAATACTTCCAAATATGTAAAATTTATAATTTTAAAGGCTTAAATAAAAAAAAAAAATGTTGAAGGGTACCAAGTCACTTCAACCTTTTTTATTATTTTATTATTATTATTATTATTATTATTTAATTTTTTTTTTTAATTTAACATTTAAAAAAATTAGACCAGTATGTGAACTTTTTTTTTATTAAAATTCTGTTTTTACTTAGTAATACTTCCAAATATGTAAAATTTATAATTTTAAAGGCTTGAATAAAAAAAAAAAAAGCTTAAAGGGTACCAAGTCTCCTTAATAAAAATCCCAAAGCATAAAATTCACAATAAAGTTAACTAAAAGTTAACTAGTTCCCTGCATCTAAAAGAATCCTCGCCAACTAAGTTTGCCTTACCACAACATATTTCGCTTAAAAACAAAGAGTTACCCTTACTTTCTCCACCTACCTCAGTTGGCGTCACATATAAAATTCTGCGAGTCTAAACATTATACATTTATTCCTCTCATGCATTTCGGGAGCTGAATATTTTATTTTTATTTGGTTCATAATTTCGTTGCTGTTTAGGGATGCACGCGGTAAGGCAGTAAAAAGAAAAGTGGATACCTGTCTGCGATGTCTGAGACTGTTTTTATTTAAGAAGTAGGAGGCAAATATGTGGAAATGAGATCGGAAAATACACGCATGGTGATATAATATAAAAACACATTTTCGGTTTACTTTTGTTGGGAGTTTGTGGTTCGTTTTTACCGAAGTTAAAACCAGAAAATATAGCCAAGATTCATGTTGAAGTCAATGCCTCCATATTTTATATAAGTAATCTTGTTTTTTCTACGGAAAAGACGGGTGACTTGATATGGGGTATACTTTTTTTTTTATATATGTATAGAAGAACTTAGTAAAAAGGTTTACTTTTGTGCTTACTAAATTTGAAATAAAACATACTCATTTATTATTAGAGATTAGAGCAAGTTTGAATTAAATAATGAAATAAAGTTTGGATATAAATTAAAATATATTAAGTTAAGTTATGCACAAAATTGGAAAATAATTCATTTAAACAACTAAACATGCATCGTAGAACGTCTCCGTAGCACGAGTCACATTCAGAAGGGTTTTTATTGCGTTTTTTCAGATTATCTGGCACCGTCAGCAACACGAGGGCTATAATGTGCTGAAACATTCGTCATTAGACAAGCCAACATACATTTACAAACACCCATGCCTAACACGGGACTCGGAACCCGCAACCTCGCGCTCTAGAAGCTAGCACGCTAACGACTATACCGTTTGGTAGGCCAGAAGGGTTTTTAAAAAATGGAATTTCATTTTAATGTCTACATAATTATTAGAGATCACATGAACGTTGTAATACTTAACAACAATTTACTAAATTTAACATTTGTCATTATCATTGAATATATATCAACCGATAAATGAAGATCATTGTTTTTGGATTATTCACAGTTGTAAATAGCAAATGTATCTAATTAGAATAATTTCACACTATCATAAATGTACACAATTATTAGACACATGTTTGTTAATGGGACTCAGTACCCTTAACAACAAACAAACACAAAATAAACACCTCAATTTGTGGATCAATGAACAGTGACTACGTCCGATATTTCAAATGATTTGGAGGGGAGGTCTGAATTATTTTGCTGTCTTAACCCACTGACGGTCATGCACGTATATATACGACATTTGATCCACAGTTTGTCCAGCAATGCTCAACATTTTTAAATTTATAAACAACAATTTAAAATAAAATATTTTTAAATGTTTTTATTAGGATGATAGATTATAACCTATCTAAAACAAACTAAATAAAAAATAATTTAAAAAAAATTATGTATTTGAATTAGAAATATAATTTAAAAATTGTTGCAGGGTAAATAACTATAGAATTTCGCCCATTTCTATGACAGTCAGTGGGTTAAGGTACTTATGTACACATCTAAACGCCTCCTACTCATAGGTACTATAAACACACAATATATAGAAACGAGTATTACACTTCTCATTTAATAAGCATGAGCAAGTTTGTATCACCAATTTTAGTAGTTACTTATTATTGTATGGTATATATTCTGGTTTTGAGATACTTATTCAAAGTACCACGAAATTTTAAGATTTTTAAAGGGTATGGTGATAGTCAAGCAAATGTAAGTATTAGAAGTCTTCAGAACATACTTGCACTTTTCTGATATTTCAATATAAGTATTTAGTTATAATTTAGATTTTGATGCGCTCCAAATATTTATTGAAAAATTCCTGGATATTTTCCCAAAAATGTTCATTACAGACACTCTGGCAGCATATATATGTTCACAACTTTTCTTTTTGATGTTACTTATTTTTTTTTATTATTTTTTTTTTTTTAATATATTGACTTATTTTATTTGATTCAAATTTTGAGGCAAATTAATAGGATGAATATAATTATATTAATTTAAGTGAAAATTTAAATCGGCAAAAATATCGGTACAGACCTGAACATATTCACTCTGACCGCAACACTAATAATGTATTCTTCTACTTTCAACTATAACCAGGACACTGAAACTTGGTAGGAATGTTCGGAACGGGGTGACTAAGGGAAATTAAAAATTTATTTCAATTTCGATTACGAATTCACAGGAATAGTAGAGAGGTTCAAATAAAATGTACTAAGTCAAAAAATTTAAACTATTGTCCGTTTGATTGTAATTATTCAACTCAATATATTAGTATTCTGATTAAAGAATCTTAAATCAGTTAAAAGTAAAGTTTTAAAAATCTCGAGGGACTCATGACCTTTAAATAAAAAAAAAAAAAAAACGATTTTGAAACTCTTTGTTATTTCATGTTGTTTTATATGTTTTATTTTTCTACTGATGCGTAACTTTAGTTTCTGCTCAAATTAGAAGTATCTTATTATGTTTTAAAAAAAGCAAACTATCAAATATTAACCACACGAATTTTAAATTAAATTTTGATTATCTCTAAATGCTATATTTTAGAATTCAATGTACCTTTTTCTAATTAACTGGTAGAAATATACCATTAATTTTTTTTATATAAAATTTTAGTGCATAATATACAGATTAAACTGTTAAAAAATTCCTGTTGTTTTCATAATTATTTTTTTGAGTGCTTAATCATTTTAAAAGAGATTTATCTTAAAACAATCAAGCTTGAAGAAAATTTAACAACAAAAAGTACGATAATTTTTTTGCCAAAGTTAAACAATAATCTTGTATAAAATCCATTAAACCTGTATAAAATCCATTAAACCTGGATAAAATAAAATTTAACTCATTTATTAAGAAGTTTCTATGAAAAGATACTTAAAAATACGGACAATTCAACATTATGGGTGGAGAGGGTTCTGGATCCCTTAAGTAATTTCGCTATAGTCTTAAGTAAATTAGTCAAATATTTCCTTCTTAAATTATGAATAATAGGTCAGGTGAAATTATGAGTAACAGTCCCATTTGAAAAAAAAAGTATAATATATGATAACGAAATGTACGTTGCGATAAATAGTCGAACCCCGTTAATGCGAAATCGATGGGGGTCTTCGAAATTGTTCTCGTTTAACCGGAATTTCATGTCAAACGAATAAATTAACGTTAAGTTTTAAATACGGAGAACTGCTTTTACTTCGCATTAAACGGGATTTCACGTTAAGCGATTACACGTTAGAAGGGTTTGACTTACCACCATAACTACCCTACAAGTTACTCCATCCTTTGCATCACAGATATTTAGAGCGCCGACCAAACGGTATAGTGGTTAGCGTGCTAGCTTATAGACCACGAGGTTACGTGTTCGAGTCCCGTGTTAGGCATAGGTGTTTGTAAATATATGTTGGCTTGTCTAATGACGAATGTTTTGGCGCATTACAGCCCTCGTGTTGCTGACGGTGCCAGATAATCTGAATACAACCGACCACATATATTTAGAATCATCACGTACTTCAAGTAGCTCGTACAACAGCTGTCAATTATCGATACCCAACCCTCTAACAAAAGATTGCAGGCTGCATTCCATCATTCCTCTTGCCCTCAACTAATGGAGGACCAATCATTATGCAACTGGCACTTCCATTAAGTGCACTTGAATAATGGACAAACTTCACCGCTTAGCACACCTACTGCGGAGGAGGCACTGCAAGAAAAAAAAAAAACGTGACACACTGCAGCACTTACAGACAATGGTAAAAAGCCCATTTCGTGGCAAAAAAAAAAAAAGGGCGTGCATACCCACAATGGCACCCTTGAGGACCCTCCTCCAGAAATCCGAGAATCCTCAACGCTTTTCTAAAGAATGTGACGCACCATAACTTCCCCTCCTCCCTTTAAAACACCCTAAATTTTAATTTTTGAACCAGTCAATTACGTTAAGTGACTTAAACACGTCCGGAAATGGGTTCTGCCACAAAAAAAAAGTGGTGGAAAAAGTGTACGCTTTGGCGGGTTTAAAACCACCTGCAATTGAAAATCCCTGTAGAGAAACAAAGGAGCATTTTTGGGGATCATAAAGGGAGAACGACAATGGGGTTTGCCTAAACTAGGGAACAAATACCGTTTCACAATGGGCTTTATTGTTTTGGTGTCCCCTTTTTTTTTCTTTTTTTTTTTTTGGTTTTTAGTCCTTTAAAGGGTGATTACGTTTGTGCTTGTATAATTTGACTTTTGGGAATCGTAAAACTCTTGCGTTGTTCCCTTGTAGGATTGGGTTGCTAAATTCAGTAACGAGGTTTTTTTTATGGTATGATTTTTTTTTTCCTTCCCTTTTTGTACCTTTGTGGTAGAAACAGATTGTTGTTTATTATTTTAAAAATATTTGACTTAAAATATTTGGAGTGGTTTTGTAATCATATTTTAGCCAATGTGAATTACAACAAACTTATCGGAAGGCATTGTTATAGACAATTCCAGCATTTTTAATTTTTTTTTATTTTTTTTTTTATTTAATTCTAAATGTTCCGAAAAGGCCATAAACATAAAAATTTCTGCTCAATGCGTTTTTTTTTTTTTTTTAAATTTACGATTAAAATTACCTTGTTAGTTGGTTGGTTGTATTCAGATTATCTGGCGCCGTCAGCAACACGAGGGCTATAATGCGCCGAAACATTCGTCATCAGACAAGCCAACATACATTTACAAACACCCATGCCTAACACGGGACTCGAACCCGCAACCTCGCGGTCTAGAAGCTAGCACGCTATCCACTATACCGTTTGGTCGGCAATTTCCTTGTTAGAGGTTGGCGAGAAAACGACTTATTTCGTTGGCGTTGAACGTGACGTAAAGAGATCTCAAACATCTTGGCTTGAAATGCAGCAGTGGAAACCAGATATGCAAGTTTCTCACAAATCACGTCAACCTGTACGGAATGTGGCAATGGTCTACCAACGCCAACTTTTTCAACGATAGCTATTTGGCAGAAACCTCACGATAACCACAGAAACGCAGGAATCTCTTTACGTCACGATTATTGTTGAGTGTTTTGATCGGACTGGTTTTGGCTTGGTTTTGGAGCATTTTCTTTTCTTAATATTTAAATAACTAATTTTTTTTAAAGAACTGTTGTTTAAATATTTGGAATTATAAATAAATTCTTCATAAATATGTACTAATTTCACTCGTTTTTAAAAAAATGTGGGAATTGCCCATTAACAGTTGTGAAACGTATCGGAGAAATTTTGGTCGTTTTCTTAAGGTATAGATATACAATTGAGGCGATTTTCTTTAATTTTTAGGTTATAACTTCAAACTTTTTGGTAGTACATCAGAATTAAAAATGATGCATTTTTATAAATAAACTTTTTTTTCCCCTCAATTTTTTAATCAGCTAATTGCAATTAAAGTGACTAATTAGGACATTATTAGAACATACATAAATAAACTTGTAATTGACTGAGAGGTATTATTTTTATTGCAAATGAGAGATATTATATTGAAGCATGTTCCTATGGAGAATTTTGAATTTGGCTTCAATATTTATTTAATTATATATTTTTAAATAAAAAGTTTTAAAAAATACATAGTTTTTAACAAAAAATTAAGATTAAAATATGCACACAAAAAAATGTGTGTTTAACAATATATATTAGATTCTCCATAGAAACACATTCACAGCTATTGTCTACAAAACAAAATTAGAATTTTGTAAATCGGACCATTTATAATGAAGTTATGACCGTTGGCGTAAAGTCATATAACACCAAAATGTCATTCTTCAGAAAACGCGTTTAAAGTTTACTACACTAATGAACGTAATACAAAACAGGTTCACAAAACCTATTGTAATTTAAAAAATAATTTGAGTCTCAGAAAAAAAATGGTATCAATTTAATGGTAATGAATTCGGGAATATTTTAAAAACAAAAAACAAAAACGCAGACTTGAGTCAAATTTAGCGATTCCTAATGTATATGTATACCTTAAGAAATTTTAAATGAACATGTATAAGAAATCCACTCGGCAATATACAAATGTATATGAGATATTCACTATAAGAATACATGATGGAGATTAGAAAGTAATCGCTTCTACTTTGTTACCGGTAAGTAGGCTTGAAAGCATCCATATAGTATGCAAGCATTACATAAAAATACCCTCTGCAATAGCATTTTCCGTTTATAAAACTTAAATATAATAACATAGTTACATAGTAATTGTTCAAGGAAACACTGTTCCACTACAAAACCAATAGAACCAATATAAAAAAATATAAAAAATTAAACTAAACACTATCTTGACACGCCCTAGATTTCTTTTAGTGATATAATTATATCACTGCTTACTATAGATTTCTAGACATTTTTAAATTTATATATTGAACTAGCTGCGTGGACCGGCACTGCTGGGGACCCATTGAAAGACATCTATCGGTTCTGTGTTACACTGAATTTCTCCTGATTAATTGTTGTTGGCAATCAGCTTCTAATAGATGTGTGGTTTCGTTCATTGGAATAGAATGCTTGGTCACTCTCCAGTCTATACTGTCTTTATAGGGGCAGATGCGCTATACCCAGCACTTATATTCGTTCTTTTCTTAGGTGGCATATAAACAAATGTCAAAATGATTTGAAGTAGTCCGAGAGGCGACTACAATTTTTGGACCCCATCGAACATCATTCTGAATTTTTTTTTATAGAAATTGGAGAAAAGTGAGTAGATTACGAATCCGCTGGTCTGCCGTGGCAAAAATGGCCGAAACAGGTCAAAAATCGACTTGGAATGAGTTGAACTAAAATCCGATTGCCAAATATGCCATAACTTGCCAAAAAGAGAACAAACTTTTTCCTCTGGCAACCATTGCATTTTGATTTTCAGTGAGAAAAAGCGCAAAAGATGTCTGATCTCTGGCTCGGAAAACTTGTAATTTTTAAAAGTAAGCCAAATTGGCGACATTAGTTACGTCATCAGTGACATAATGTTTATTGCCAACTTGGCTCTCTTTTAATAGATGCAAGTAAACCGTCGCCAGATATCTGAATCGTCCGCAACCTTCTTAATTGAAAATTAAAAGAGTGAGGGTTACCAAATAAAAAAAAATGCTCATTATTTGTCAAGTTATGGCGCATTTGGCAATTGGATTTAGTTCAACTCAATAAAAGTTGATTTTTGACCAGTTTCGGCCACTTTTCCCACGGCAGACCAGTGGATTCGTAATCTACTCACTTTTCTCTAATTTCTATAAAAAAATTCAAAATGATGTTCGATGGGGTCCAAAAATTGCAGTTGCCTCTCAGTCTAAAGGTTTTAGCTGGATTTCAATAATCTTCGCGAATCTGCGATTGAGGATGCAAACTACAAGTGACGAAGTCAAATTGAGTCCACACAATCCGTTGATATGCTAGGTTCTATGTATTTCTAACTCACTCTTATCAAGTGAGGTTCGTTTCATAATTTAAAGTAATCACGCCAGAAAATGTTGACCATTTAAAAACTTGTAAGAATCGAAATAATATTACCATTATTTCTCTGTATGTTGCCCTAAAAGAATTTTGAAGATTTTTTTTAACGTGTACAAAACACCGGTATACATGCCTAGTGTCTATGGTGCAGCTCTAGCAACTGTTTCAAAAAATTATCATGAAAATATACTAAACTAAGTTTTCAATTTTTGTTTTAAAATAAAACAAAAGCTTCTCTTAAGAGAAACATTAGCAGTTAATGAAACGATAGCGTTCTCTACCAAATTGTCGCCAACTGAAACATTATCGACAAATTGCATTGATAAAACGTAATTGTACCAATTTTGGTAAACGATGTAATAAAAAATATCGTTGTCATTCCAAGATTTTTTTCTCCAGTCATTAAATTTCACTGAAAGCATTTTTTAATTGATTTTAAAAATAGTTCTCTACAGTCTCCATGCACTAAAGCTTCTACGTACCAAATTTCGTACATTTAGATGCAAATACGTGGATTTGTGTAAGGTTCAGGCGTACAGACAACTCAGTTTTATATTGTTGTTGTTGTGTTGTTGTTTCTAATCTCCCTTTTGTCTGACGAAGTCAGACAATATCAGTGAAGCCATTGACATTAATGAAGTCTGACACTAGTTGTGGACAGTTATAAATGTCCTCCCAGTCCAGTCCAAGGCAGTCCAAAATGTGCTGAGGTGATGCCTGTTCTTTTTGGCATTTAGGGCAAAGAGGAAAATTTTTGCTTCCCCCAGAATATGTGAGGCCTTTAAGGTGACCACTAGCAAGTCGGGACAGACGGGTATTGGTATCACAAGGAAGAGATAGGGAGTGTCCTGGCTTTTTGGCTTTATACCATTCGTGAGACGGAGGTATATGCCGCTTTATTTTGAGCTAATTCCTTTGAGTATAACTCTTGATATGTGAGTTCTTGAGTAGAGAGGACAGGGTGTTCTAGTCCCTCCTTAGCAAGAGTGTCAGCCAATTCATTTCCGTGGATGTCTACATCAGTTTTATATACATAGATTTAATAGCAACTTTTTGGTGCAAGCTATGTTGTTCGTAATACTGGCTTCAAAGATGCAGTTAACAAAAGCTTTTATAATTTGAAAAATGGATACGAAGAAACATTACATGTGGACAAAAATATATTTGCGGTTAGCAGCAA
This sequence comes from Linyphia triangularis, assembly GCA_963978545.1. Taxonomy (NCBI): domain Eukaryota; kingdom Metazoa; phylum Arthropoda; class Arachnida; order Araneae; family Linyphiidae; genus Linyphia; species Linyphia triangularis. Next base: position 4,044,590 of record OZ021725.1, on the reverse strand, counting down.
TATTAAAAAGCACAATTTATAAATAACAAAGGAAATAAATGACCGAACACTTGAATTGTTTCAACTCCCTACTTATAGTTGCTATATCATCTATGACGTCCCTAAATAATCCATTTCAACTAATGAAATTTGAAGTACTACTTAATAAATTTTCAATTGTTAAATTAATATTAATAATTTCAAAACTATTTAAGTTAAGAGTGCAACTCATTTTTGGACTTAAAACAAGCATTTAAAATACGAATTATGAAGTATCAATATATTAATTGTTTTATCAATCATACCTTTAAAACACCGATGTTTTAATTTAAAATAGACGGGCAATTAATTGTGCTCCCTTAAATCGTAAATCATTAATTGCATATTCCTGTATTTTGAAAATTCGATGTTAAAATTTGTAACTGTAAGTATCGCAAAAAATTGGACTTTTTGAAGTTTTTCTTTTTTTTTTTTCTTTTTTTTTTTAATGTAAATGATCACTGCTGACAAAATATGCTATAGAAATTTAGAAAAAAACTTTCATGAATTGTCAAAGCTTTCATCGTTTTTCTTTTCGTCATTTAGAACAATATACAAAGCCATTGTTCCATCCATTTTTTTTTACTGTAAGTACATACTGTATATGCACAATCTTCAATCATATTAAATTAACTTCAAAACTTTAGTTCGCAAGTTTATGAGCAGAATCATGCCTTCCTCTCGTTTGTAAAACTTGATTCTAGGTCTGAAAACCAGAGAGTTGAGTTAAAAGGTTATTTCTAAGGTGTTGATTAAGAAAAAGTCTTGCTATCGTTTTTCTTTTCGTCATTTAGAACAATAGACAAAGCCATTGTTCCATCCATTTTTTTTTACTGTAAGTACATATTGTATATGCACAATCTTCAATCATATTAAATTAACTTCAAAACTTTAGTTCGCAAGTTTATGAGCAGAATCATGCCTTCCTCTCGTTTGTAAAACTTGATTCTAGGTCTGAAAACCAGAGAGTTGAGTTGAAAGGTTATTTCTAAGGTGTTGATTAAGAAAAAGTCTTGCTATCGTTTTTCTTTTCGTCATTTAGAACAATAGACAAAGCCATTGTTCCATCCATTTTTTTTTACTGTAAGTACATACTGTATATGCACAATCTTCAATCATATTAAATTAACTTCAAAACTTTAGTTCGCAAGTTTATGAGCAGAATCATGCCTTCCTCTCGTTTGTAAAACTTGATTCTAGGTCTGAAAACCAGAGAGTTGAGTTAAAAGGTTATTTCTAAGGTGTTGATTAAGAAAAAGTCTTTCTATCGTTTTTCTTTTCGTCATTTAGAACAATAGACAAAGCCATTGTTCCATCCATTTTTTTTTACTGTAAGTACATACTGTATATGCACAATCTTCAATCATATTAAATTAACTTCAAAACTTTAGTTCGCAAGTTTATGAGCAGAATCATGCCTTCCTCTCGTTTGTAAAACTTGATTCTAGGTCTGAAAACCAGAGAGTTGAGTTGAAAGGTTATTTCTAAGGTGTTGATTAAGAAAAAGTCTTGCTATCGTTTTTCTTTTCGTCATTTAGAACAATAGACAAAGCCATTGTTCCATCCATTTTTTTTTACTGTAAGTACATACTGTATATGCACAATCTTCAATCATATTAAATTAACTTCAAAACTTTAGTTCGCAAGTTTATGAGCAGAATCATGCCTTCCTCTCGTTTGTAAAACTTGATTCTAGGTCTGAAAACCAGAGAGTTGAGTTAAAAGGTTATTTCTAAGGTGTTGATTAAGAAAAAGTCTTTCTATCGTTTTTCTTTTCGTCATTTAGAACAATAGACAAAGCCATTGTTCCATCCATTTTTTTTTACTGTAAGTACATACTGTATATGCACAATCTTCAATCATATTAAATTAACTTCAAAACTTTAGTTCGCAAGTTTATGAGCAGAATCATGCCTTCCTCTCGTTTGTAAAACTTGATTCTATGTCTGAAAACCAGAGAGTTGAGTTGAAAGGTTATTTCTAAGGTGGTTGATTAAGAAAAAGTCTTGCTATCGTTTTTCTTTTCGTCATTTAGAACAATAGACAAAGTCATTGTTCCATCCATTTTTTTTACTGTAAGTACATACTGTATATGCACAATCTTCAATCATATTAAATTAACTTCAAAACTTTAGTTCGCAAGTTTATGAGCAGAATCATGCCTTCCTCTCGTTTGTAAAACTTGATTCTAGGTCTGAAAACCAGAGAGTTGAGTTAAAAGGTTATTTCTAAGGTGTTGATTAAGAAAAAGTCTTGCTATCGTTTTTCTTTTCGTCATTTAGAACAATAGACAAAGCCATTGTTCCATCCATTTTTTTTTTACTGTAAGTACATACTGTATATGCACAATCTTCAATCATATTAAATTAACTTCAAAACTTTAGTTCGCAAGTTTATGAGCAGAATCATGCCTTCCTCTCGTTTGTAAAACTTGATTCTAGGTCTGAAAACCAGAGAGTTGAGTTGAAAGGTTATTTCTAAGGTGGTTGATTAAGAAAAAGTATTGCTATCGTTTTTCTTTTCGTCATTTAGAACAATAGACAAAGTCATTGTTCCATCCATTTTTTTTACTGTAAGTACATACTGTATATGCACAATCTTCAATCATATTAAATTAACTTCAAAACTTTAGTTCGCAAGTTTATGAGCAGAATCATGCCTTCCTCTCGTTTGTAAAACTTGATTCTAGGTCTGAAAACCAGAGAGTTGAGTTAAAAGGTTATTTCTAAGGTGTTGATTAAGAAAAAGTCTTGCTATCGTTTTTCTTTTCGTCATTTAGAACAATAGACAAAGCCATTGTTCCATCCATTTTTTTTTACTGTAAGTACATACTGTATATGCACAATCTTCAATCATATTAAATTAACTTCAAAACTTTAGTTCGCAAGTTTATGAGCAGAATCATGCCTTCCTCTCGTTTGTAAAACTTGATTCTAGGTCTGAAAACCAGAGAGTTGAGTTGAAAGGTTATTTCTAAGGTGGTTGATTAAGAAAAAGTCATAGTTAGAGTCATTCTCTGTACTCGCTATGTTACAATCTACTATCCCAGAGCATTTAGAATCTACTTTTTATAAAACGTAGACATTTGGTAAGAAGGTACGAACATTTTTAATTAATGAAATGATAAAAATTAAAAATTCGAAAATAGCTTCTTAGATATTTTATTTCATATTTGAAATCCTTACGTCAATGCATATACAGTGGCTCCACCTGGTTTTGTCTTTTGCTATTTTAATTTTCATTTTTAACAGAGAGTCATTAAATGAAAGCACTTTATGTCATAGCATAAAGTGATCATTTTCGTACTTACTCACCAAATTTAAAGATTTTGCAGAAAATAGTTTCTAAATGCACTGGGCTAGAAGATTGTAACATAGCATGTACAGGGAATGATCCTCACTATGACTTCCTCTTAAGTTTTGGGTAGGTTTTCCGGAAAGTAATAAGTTTCCAAATAGACTGAGATGTGACTGCAATTTTTGAACCCCATCGAACATCATTCTGAATTTTTTATGGAAATTGGAGAAAAGTGAGTAGATTACGAATCCACTTTTCTGCTGTGGGAAAAATGGCCGAAACTTGGCAAAAATCGACTTTTAATAAGTTGAACTAAATTCAATTGCCAAATGCGCCATAACTTGCCAAATAATGAGCATTTTTTTTTTTTACTTGGTAACCCTCACTCTTTAATTTTCAATGAAGAAGGTTGCAGACGATTCGGATGTGTGGCTACGGCTTGCTTGCATCTTTCACAAATGAGCCAAATTGGCAATAAACATTACTTAACTGATGACGAAACTGATGTCGCCAATTTGGATTACTTTTAAAAGATACAAGTTTTCCGAGCCAGAGATCAGAAATTGTTTGCTCTTTTTCTCATTGAAAATCAAAATGCAGTGGGTTGCCAGACGAAAAAGTTTGCTCTCTTTTTGACAAGTTATGACATATTTGGCGAACGGATTTGAGTTCAATTCATTCCAAGTCGATTTTTGATCAGTTTCGGCCATTTTTGCCACGGCGCACCAGTGGATTCGTAATCTATTCACTTTTCTCCAATTTCTATAAAAAAAATCAGAATGATGTTCGACGAGGTCCAAAAATTGCAGTCGCCTCTTGGACTAAAAGTGCCTACTATAACTTCAAGAAAACGTCTTCCGAACCTATAGATCGTTCACAAAACAGCCGCAGATCAATATATCCGCGTAAATAAATCAGAGTCACCTAAAATATTTTTTTTTTCCATTTTTTACTTTGAGGCACTCAATACGTGAAATATGTATCTCACGTTCAAAATGGACATCCACATATCCCTGCACTGCGAATCGTGACTCCTCGAAGTAAACAATCTTGAGAGGGAAAAATAAGAAAGCAATATACCATCCATCCATCTTTTTCCGTCTCATATCAAGAATTAATGTCAGAACGAGTATGAGAGATGGACAAGGTGGGGAATCGAAGAAGACGAGATTGACTGTCCCCTTGGCTTGTTTGCATTCATGCACATCGAAGACCTCTTCTTCTCCCACCAATATATTTATGTTAGCATTATTTTCTACTCTTTAAAGCCGATCAAACGGTATAGTGGTTAGCGTGCTAGCTTCTAGATCGCGAGGTTGAGGGTTCGAGTCCCGTGTTAGGCATGGGTGTTTGTAAATGTATGTTGGCTTGTCTAATGACGAATGTTTCGGATCATTATAGCCCTCGTGTTGCTGACGGCGACAGGTAATCTGAAAACAACCAACCAACCATAAAAGTATAGCCGACCAAACGGTATAGTGGTTAGCGTGCTAGCTTCTAGACCGCGAGGTTGCGAGTTCGAGTTCCGTGTTAGGCATGGGTGTTTGTAAATAAGTGTTGACTTGTCTAAGGACGAAAGTTTTGGCGCATTATAGCTCTCGTGTTGCTGACGGCGCCAGATAATCTGAAAACAACCAACCTACTCTTTAACACCCATAAAAGTATAAATTAATCGAATTTTTCTCGCACCAATATATTTATGTTAGCATTATTTACTACTCTTTAACGCCGACCAAACGGTATAGTGGTTATCTTGCTAGCTTCTAGATCGCGAGGTTGCGGGTTCGAGTTTCGTGTTAGACATGGGTGTTTGTAAATGAATGTTGGCTTGTCTAATGGCGAATGTTGCGGCGCATTATAACCCTCGTGTTGCTGACGGCGCCAGATAATCTGAAAACAACCAATCAAACGGCATAGTGATTAGCTTGCTAGCTTCTAGACCGCGAGGCTGCGGGTTCGATTCCCGTGTTAGGCATGGGTGTTTGTAAATGTATGCTGGCTTGTCTAATGACGAATGTTTCGGTGCATTATAGCCCCCGTGTTGCTGACGGTGCCAGATAATCTGAATACAAACAACAAACCTTGCAAAATCGATGGGCTTTTTTCAGTTACAGGTACTTATATAAGGCTTCTCACGGGCTGCAAGTCTATTTAGATGCACTTTTTCGATGACATTTCTCATAGTTTGAGATGTCACTTCAATGTTTTTATCAATTTGTAAGCCATGTGCGACTTAAGGTGCACTTATTCGTGGATTATCTTGAACCTTACAATAGTTTTTTTTTTTTTTTTCAGATTATCTGGCGCCGTCAGCAACACGAGGGCTATAATGCTCCAGAACATTCGTCATTAGACAAGACAACATACATTTACAAACATCCATGTCTATCACGGTACTCGAACCCGCAACCTCGTGGTCTAGAAGCTAGCACGCTAACCAGTATACCGTTTGGTAGGCACCTTACAATAGGACATTTATTTTATGCAAATACATGCTTTTTAGCTTTGAAGATTTTCTATTTTGATCTCTATCCTAAAAATTGTGAAGTTCATGGTGTCTTTCAACAATATATTGTGCTACAGACTTCAATATATTAAATATTTCACCAATCTTTACTCAGAGAATCCATCATTTCATAATTGAATCACTAAATCAAGAATAGTTTTAGGAACTCCATTTTAAGACGATCAGCTACAAGTTAAAATTAAACAATTTCTGCCATCATGTATTCATGACACTTGCGTACACTTCGGTTTTGAAAATTTATTCTAAGTCAGTTGTGGAGGACGTCAGAATTAATGTTCACATTGCGTACGGAATTTTTTTTTCATGGTACCTAGCAATATCTCCGAAATATCTCTATATATATAAGGCAAAGCCCTCACTCACTCACTCACTCACTCACTGACTCACTCATCACTAATTCTCCCACTTCCCACATAGTCACAACTCTGAAAATCGGCACAAATATCAACAATGGTAAAAATAGAAAAAGTAAACTATTCCGATCTCGATTAACCCACTTTAAGGGGTCGAAAAGGGGTTAAACGTTCCAAACGGGGGACATTCGAAAATCCTACTTCCCACATAGTCACAACTCTGAAAATCGGCACAAATATCAACAATGGTAAAAATAGAAAAAGTAAACTATTCCGATCTCGATTAACACACTTTAAGGGGTCGAAAAGGGGTCAAACGTTCCAAACGGGGGACATTCGAAAATCCTACTTCCCACATAGTCACAACTCTGAAAATCGGCACAAATATCAACAATGGTAAAAATAGAAAAAGTAAACTATTCCGATCTCGATTAACACACTTTAAGGGGTCGAAAAGGGGTCAAACGTTCCAAACGGGGGACATTCGAAAATCCTACTTCCCACATAGTCACAACTCTGAAAATCGGCACAAATATCAACAATGGTAAAAATAGAAAAAGTAAACTATTCCGATCTCGATTAACACACTTTAAGGGGTCGAAAAGGGGTCAAACGTTCCAAACGGGGGACATTCGAAAATCCTACTTCCCACATAGTCACAACTCTGAAAATCGGCACAAATATCAACAATGGTAAAAATAGAAAAAGTAAACTATTCCGATCTCGATTAACACACTTTAAGGGGTCGAAAAGGGGTCAAACGTTCCAAACGGGGGTCATTCGAAAATCCTACTTCCCACATAGTCACAACTCTGAAAATCGGCACAAATATCAACAATGGTAAAAATAGAAAAAGTAAACTATTCCGATCTCCATTAACACACTTTAAGGGGTCGAAAAGGGGTTAAACGTTCCAAACGGGGGACATTCGAAAATCCTACTTCCCACATAGTCACAACTCTGAAAATCGGCACAAATATCAACAATGGTAAAAATAGAAAAAGTAAACTATTCCGATCTCGATTAACACACTTTAAGGGGTCGAAAAGGGGTTAAACGTTCCAAACGGGGGACATTCGAAAATCCTACTTCCCACATAGTCACAACTCTGAAAATCGGCACAAATATCAACAATGGTAAAAATAGAAAAAGTAAACTATTCCGATCTCGATTAACACACTTTAAGGGGTCGAAAAGGGGTCAAACGTTCCAAACGGGGGACATTCGAAAATCCTACTTCCCACATAGTCACAACTCTGAAAATCGGCACAAATATCAACAATGGTAAAAATAGAAAAAGTAAACTATTCCGATCTCGATTAACACACTTTAAGGGGTCGAAAAGGGGTCAAACGTTCCAAACGGGGGACATTCGAAAATCCTACTTCCCACATAGTCACAACTCTGAAAATCGGCACAAATATCAACAATGGTAAAAATAGAAAAAGTAAACTATTCCGATCTCGATTAACACACTTTAAGGGGTCGAAAAGGGGTCAAACGTTCCAAACGGGAGACATTCGAAAATCCTACTTCCCACATAGTCACAACTCTGAAAATCGGCACAAATATCAACAATGGTAAAAATAGAAAAAGTAAACTATTCCGATCTCCATTAACACACTTTAAGGGGTCGAAAAGGGGTTAAACGTTCCAAACGGGGGACATTCGAAAATCCTACTTCCCACATAGTCACAACTCTGAAAATCGGCACAAATATCAACAATGGTAAAAATAGAAAAAGTAAACTATTCCGATCTCCATTAACACACTTTAAGGGGTCGAAAAGGGGTTAAACGTTCCAAACGGGAAACATTCGAAAATCCTACTTCCCACATAGTCACAACTCTGAAAATCGGCACAAATATCAACAATGGTAAAAATAGAAAAAGTAAACTATTCCGATCTCGATTAACACACTTTAAGTGGTCGAAAAGGGGTTAAATGTTCCAAACGAGGGATATCCGAATGTTCCTCTTCCAATGTAGTCATTTTTCTGATATTTTTTTGCAAATGTTAAAAAAATAAGTCATTCCAATATCGATTAACGAATTTTTAAGGGATGAAAAGACGACGCAACATTGAAACTATACGAGGATTAACTTAATGTCTAATTAACTTAATTCCAATACAGCTACTACTTTGAAATTTAGAACTAAGAGCAAACATAAACACAATAAACTATTCCAGTTTACTATTCACAATTATAAATTTCGTTTAAAATGTCAACAAAGGAAAGTTTCTATTTTGATAAATCAATTTGTCGGGATCGAAAAGGGAGCAAACGTCTGAAGTGTAGAATACATGAATGTCTTTTGATCGCTAAAATGCTAATGGTAAAATTTCGTAGCGCAGCACGGGTATTCAGCTAGTTTCAATATAAATGATTGCTGGGTTTTGTAAAAGCATACATTTATTATAAATTTATTTTAAAGAATAAAATTAAACATATTTCAGTGGTGATTGAAGATATGAAGCAAACGAGTAGATATGATGCTAATTCATTTGTAACTTTGGCTTCCGTACGGAGACTTTTTTTATCCACTGTAAATATTCTCTTTCTAAAAAAAGGGAGATGAAAAAGCTGAGTATGAGGCAAGACATCAAAGCAAATTATAGTTTTGGTTGTGGTACATATGTAATCTTTATCTATATATTTAATAGGCAATACGTTTTTTGGGGTTAGTCCGTCCGCCTAAACTACTCAACCAATTTCAATGATCAAGGTGTCATTTTAAAGGAAATAAGCTGTAGATTTGCCAAAACGTGCCAAAATAATTTATTAACATTTTATTAATTAGTTAAATTTCAATATTTTTCATCATTAAGCTACTACAAAGCCTCAATGATTTTGAATATAAGAATGGCAACATCCTTAAGTAAACAAACCAGCTGCTCGGGAGTTCAACCAACCAACCGTTGCTAATTTTAAAGCTCTTTTTAAACTCTTCGTTTCAAAGTAGATTTTTTCTGTTTTTCTGAAGCATTTTTGTATTAGAGTAATTATTAAGTATTTCTATCCAGAAAATGCTTCGCGTTGGACGTCGTTCTCTAACGGGGCGACTTATCAGAATAAATAAAAGATATTGGGACTTCAATGTAAGGGCATAACTAATGAAGTTTTAAGTCAGAATGTTGGCGGATAGTATATTTAACTTTCTATTATGAAACTTGCAATTTGGGTGTTTTCTCTATTAGGCCTTCCATTAAAGTTATAAAAATTTGGTTACATTTTTTATGGCTGGCAAACCTATTCGAGCGCAGCAAGATGTTTTAACCACAAATTCGAGCGGCAAAGCCGTTTAATCCGAGCGCAGCGAGGTGTTTGGAAGTTGGCGAGCGTTAGCGAGCAGGGGGCGAAGCCCCCTAGTTAGATTTTAATTTCTATCATACTTAACAATAATTTGTCATATGAATGAACCTTATAGTTAAAGACAACTCCAATTTATTGTCGAAAATTCAAGTGTGGCCAATAATAGGGTTGGCGTCGCCTTAATGTTATTGAAACTTTTTACCTCTCTCTAACATGTTCTCTGTATAATCAAATTAAGTCATTCCGTATGATAGTTATCCAAGGTGAGACCGAAAAGTAAGGTGACTAATGTCATAATAATTACTGTATTATATATTTGCAGATAAATACATATCACTGTCCTTCAAAGTAGTTCCCGCCATCCACAATACACTTCTGACAACGTTCATACAAGCTCTTGAAACTTCTGAAAAAGTCCTCCTTTGAGACTGTCTTAAGTTCCTTGGTAACAGCAGCTTGAATGTCTGGGATGCTTGAAAATCGGTTTCCCTTCAGTGCCAATTTCAGTTGTGGAAAGAGGAAAAAATCTGCTGGCGCTAAATCAGGGGAATAAGGAGATTTTAATACTGAGGACTGAAATTGGCACTGAAGGGAAACCGATTTTCAAGCATCTCAGACATTCAAGCTGCTGTTACCAAGGAACTTAAGACAGTCTCAAAGGAGGACTTTTTCAGAAGTTTCAAGAACTTGTATTAACGTTTTCAGAAGTGTATTGTAGATAGCGAGAACTACTTTGAAGGACAGTGATATGTATTTATCTGCAAATATATAATACAGTAATTATTGTGACATTAGTCACCTTACTTTTTGGTCTCACCTTGTATAATTCAAGAACAACAAAATTTACTTAAACTATTCAACAGCCCCCCCCCCCTCCCCCTTATCCATAATAAAATACTGGAACCGTCCGTGTCAGTATGATAAAGAACCTTTCCAATTTTAACAGTAGAACCTTTCCTAAAAGCAATCTTTATAAGGTCCGATCTGCGAATTTACTTCACAGCGTCATCTTTTTGCAACATTTGCAGCCAATTTATGGATCTTTCCATCAGACGGTGCGATTTTCCCAGTAAACATTCAACTTATTTCATTAGGTTTTATTTCTAAGGTTTTTTAATAATTATTATTATTTATTTCAAAGTTGGGAGGACTTTTGTGAAAATCCCTGTAACACTGTGAATTTTAAATAATGAATACAATAAATGATGCTGACAAATTTTTTAAGAAATTGGACAAAGATACAGGGTGTCCAGAAAAGGACTCCCTGATTTCAAAATTAAATATCTCTAAAACAAAGATCGATAGAGGAATGCAGTAAACGGTATGTTTATTGTGAAAGCTGTAAGAATTTTATACAGCAGTTTGAAATAATAGTTACAAAAGCTGCTAACAGATGGCGCTGTACGCTCATTATCAGCATACATAAATGAAATAATCGTATGAAAACATTCTTTGCAAAAAATCACATAACAATGTTTTCAAAATGTTCACCATTGGCACTACAGAGGTGGCGCAAACGAAGAATGAAATTTGCCATCACATTTCGTAGTGTCTCAACAGAAATGGATTCACATGCCACACAGATCGCAGATTCAAGCTCGTCCAGCGTGGCGGGTTGCTTCGGGTAGACAATGTCTTTCAATGTGCCTCACAAAAAATAGTCACAGGGAATCAAATCCGGCGAATATTGAGGCCAATCCATGCCTGCACCAGTAAATTTGGGATATTCCAAAGCAATGACTCGATTCCCGAAGTATTTATCAAGAAAGCGAAACACTTGCTTGGTACGATGTGGTCGGGCTCCATCTTGCATAAACCATTCAGTACGTGGTCGATCCTCTAACACTTTCTGTGTGGCGACAAATTGTTCCAAAATTGCAACGTAACGTTCACTAGTGACCGTTTCTCGAATGAAAAAAGGGCCAATAATGCCTCTGCTGCATACTGCAGCCCACACAGTAACTTTAGGAGAATACAGGGATTTCGCTTCACACCAATATGGATTTTCGGAACCCCAAAATCACCAGTTCTGTTTATTCAGGAATCCATTCAGGTGGAAGTGTACTTCATCTGTAAACCAGATGCAGCCAACATCAAATCCTTCACTATCAATCATTGTGAGCATCTGAATAACAAAGTCAATCCTTTGTTGCACAGCTCGTACGGGTATGGCCTGCTGAGTTTGAATTTTGAATGGAAACATGTGTAAGCTCTTTCTCAGTATTTTCTGCGTGCTGGAACGCTTCAAACCAGTCTCAGATGCAATTCTAAGGACGGATGACATTGGATTTTGCTGAATAATTCCAGAAACTGTGGCGACATTTTCAGGCGTAACTGCAGTTTGCTTGCGGCCAACATTCCCCACTAGATCATCAGTTACGCTGCCTGTTCGTTGAAATTTGGCAAAGAGCGTTCGAATGGTTTTCGAATCGGGTCCTTTTGGAACATTAAATCGTGCTTGAAAACTGCGCCTTGTTGCCGTAGGACTCTCTTTTAACCTGTGGTACTCTAGCACCAGAAAACGCTTTGTTCAATGGAGTACATGGTTTTAATCTCGTCCTTCGGTACTCTAACCTCTTTTCACTCTTCAATAGTGGAACTGATCGCTCTGGGCTTCGGATCACTATTTATACTAGGCATCACGTATGGCGATTACAGCGCCATCTGTTTGCAGCTTTCGTAACTATTATTTCAAACTGCTGTATAAAATTATTACAGCTTTCACAATAAACATACCGTTTACTGCATTCCTCTATCGATCTTTGTTTTCGAGATATTTAATTTTGAAATCAGGGAGTCCTTTTCTGGACACCCTGTATCATCATCTTAATAAAGCTTTAACTGTCAAAAAGTATGGGAATCTGAAAGTGGCCATAGTGGTCACTGCTTTTATATTTGTTCAACTCAAATATTATCAGAATTATTCATGACTTTATTTTTAATTTCTGTCCAACATTATTTTGCTGTTTAGCCATCAGTCGGATTTCCAGACTTCACCAAATCAGACTTAAGTTCATTACTAATTGAGCACCTCATTAACATTCAATTATTATTAAACATTATACTACTTTTGCTAAAAGCCCGCCCTATTCGCTGAAAATTCCGGTAAATGCAGTCATCAAAGAAGACATGCAATGACAACATGCCTACTGTCAAATTGTTCCATGAAAATCGGCTTAACTTGCCCACGGCAAAGAGAAGTTTGAGAACCGAGCAACGTATTCATAATATATGCGACTACCCTTCTATTTACTATTAGCACGCGACTTCGTATGTCGCTCTAAAAAAGGAACTGTAATCAACGTAGATTAAGATGTCACAAGAAATTACGCTCTGATTTGCATAAAGCGGAGTAAAACACATTAAGCGCATGATTTCTGAGTCATGCGAGGTGACACGCAGATAGTAAGAACAAACAGAAAACGTTCAGCAAACGCATTTGTAAGCACGCGTTCTAGTTCACATGAAATGCAAAGTCAGCTGCACAAAGTGCCATATTTGACCACACGTGCTTTGATGGTCTGGTTATATTTATTAACATATCTTGGCAAAGACAAAGTCGTAAATTTTAGTGGACCAGAAGGTAATGTAAAGTTTTCAAATTAATGAACTAGAAAGGAAATACAGTCAGCATCAAAAGTGAACGTACACCTTCAAATTTCAAAAACTTAGTGATAAATAAAACTTAGTGCTATAAATAAAAAGAAAAACATATAATTCTGAAGCAAAACAACTTTATACACCCAAAGGTAAATATTTCTTTAAAATTGTTTTTAAATAAGAAAATTATACATTTTGAAACATTTCTTTTATAAAAGAGAAAAATTATAATGCGAAAGTCACCGTACAGCGAAATTATTTTTAACTTTGACAAACTATTTTTTTTTTGTTTTTTTTGTTATTGCTGCACCCTGATTTCATACAACGTTTTCAATACGTTTCGAAGTGCTTCCTTGCTTGCAACAGTTTTATTTATCAGTTTTTGCTTTAATGTTCCTCAGAAATGTTCGATTGGCTTCTAATCCGGGGATTGGGTTGGTGAATTCAGTTGTTATAGTGTGTGGTAAAGGAATCATAGCTTTTTTTTTTTTGTAGCTGCATGCTTTTGGTGGTCTTGCTGAAAGATCCAGGAGTTTCGCAACCCAAAATGTTTCCCATTTTACATAATTTCTGTTTCATTTTATCAAACTTGGCAAAGCTATCCATTTTAGTGTCTACAAAAGCAAATTCATCTACTTCTGAAGGCGTTATGCACCCAGAAGCCATTTCATATCCTCCACCATTTTCCATCGACGCCACTATATTTCTTGACTGTAATCCAGAATTTGCAGTTCTACAATTTCTAAGTGTTGTTGATGTGTTAGTGCACAAATCTTAGATTCATCAATGAATAAACATTCTTTCAGTACTCTATGGAGTCCTGGAAGCCTTATGAAAATAGCAGACGTTCACGACGATTCACATTACTGATTGTTGGTTTTCTTCTTGTGACTCTGCCGTTATACCCGTTAAGGGGACTGTTAAGTCAAAAATAAAAATTCTTCAATTTTTGTCTAAAATTCATGAAATTTTTTGTGCAGTTCAATAGCAATTAGATGAAACACAACCTAAAATTTCAAAAATTTATATTGATTTTTTTTCAAGAAATTAAATTTTTATTGAAAAATTTAGCGTTTTTTCCGTAATTTTAAAAACGCTCCTTGCGATTCAAATTTTTTGCAACCTGTCTCAATTTTTTTGTACAAGCTAATTGAATAAATATTGACATAATTGTGCATGGGTTTTGAATTTGACTCATTAGTTAATTATTTAAAAGTAAAACATTCGTACAACGGCAAAAAATGTAAACTTTTTAAATAGAAGCATTACGAAAATTGCTGTAAAACAATAAAAAAATACCAGATTCCAAAATCCATGCACAATTGTGTTCAAAATAGTATAGTAAACAATATCTCCAAATTTAAAAAAAAAATACATCAACTTTTGAATCGCAAGGAACAAATCGAATACCCTAAAAATCTTAAAATACACATGAAGAGAAAAATGCAATTTAAGAAGTTGAAATACATACGATTTCTGATATGCGCGCTTACAAAAACTCAAATAATATTCTTAGTTCTTCTCGGATCAGCAAAAGTAAGGTATGTACTGAAAGCTAGAATTGAAGGCTATATATTTCTACTATAATATAAAAATAGAAAATTTTGAAATTTTTGCCTTAACAGTCCTCTTAAAATTCAATGTTCTTCTTGTACTACTTTTACTAACACATTATTCTTTGACACTGGAACTACCTTTTTAAATTTTGGTGGTACTATTACTCGGGCACTGTTTAACTTCTGCCAAGAAATGTGAGTTCATCATCATTAGAGTGGTCCAAAATGTTGAAGCCCACACTTTTTTGAGTCTAAACCTCCTATTTTGTTCCAATGTCATAACAAATAATTAAGACCGAAAATGAGAACATTTTAGTGATATTAAAAGAGGTAGCTAAATGCAGAGGAAGTTTACACCATGGTCTTACATGGAGAAAAGCAATCAAACATGCAAACTAAACACAGATGATATTGTTGTTGTAATTGCAATTAACATGAAATTGAAATACAAATTTTATATAAACAGATATTTTATAAGGTATATTTTTAACTAAATTTTTCAACTGGAACAGTAAATACTTCATGAGGGATAAAGTGGGCAGCAGAGTGTTAGACAGAATTAAAGTTTCTGATTGCAAGGCTTCAAAATGCGTTAAGGTCACAAGATCCTTTGACAAATACCAAAGATTATTGATTAACTATTATGATGCAACTTTAGATACTTCTTCATCAATACAATTGAGATTTCAATTGTATGGATGAATGCAATTGCGATTTCATCTTATTAAAGTCATTGCAAATCTATAGCTTTGCAACCCCTTTTCATTTCTTAAACTAATGGTGAACTGACAACTAAAAACCATCCATATTTTACGAGTATTGTTCCAGGTTCCATATTCCTGATTCCACTTGACAGAGCTTTACCTAGAGCTATTAAAAATCAATTCGAGAAATTCTCTGTAATCATCTCTTAACTGGGTTTCATTCACTTTTTTAATTATATCGTCCTTTATCTGAGTAATTTAAGCCAAAAATGTCGCATTACTGATTTCTGTTTTATATTTTTCTTTATCAATAGTTGGTTGTTTTCAGATTATCTGGCGCCGTCAGCAACACGAGGGCTATAATGCACCGAAACATTCGTCCTTTGTCAAGCCAACATACATTTACAAACACCCATGCCTACACGGGATTCGAACCCGCAACCTCGCGGTCTAGAAGCTAGCACCCTAACCACTATACCGTTTGATCGGCTCTTTATCAATGAACTCTCAGTAGGCCTTTTCAGCAAGCGATTTTTCATCAAGAATATTTACAGGAGTAACTTTACTGAATCTCATTTGGATAATTTATTAAAAATGACTGAAATAAATACTGCGAGAATCGACTCTGTCTTAAAATAAACTGAACGATTTCGTCCACCATCGTCTCACAATTGATTTATTAAAAATGACTGTAATAAATACTGCGAGAATCGACTCTGTCTTAAAATAAACTGAACGATTTCGACCACCATCGTCTCACAATTGATTTATTAAAAATGACTGTAATAAATACTGCGAGAATCGACTCTGTCTTAAAATAAACTGAACGATTTCGTCCACCATCGTCTCACAATTGATTTATTAAAAATGACTGTAATAAATACTGCGAGAATCGACTCTGTCTTAAAATAAACTGAACGATTTCGACCACCATCGTCTCACAATTGATTTATTAAAAATGACTGTAATAAATACTGCGAGAATCGACTCTGTCTTAAAATAAACTGAACGATTTCGTCCACCATCGTCTCACAATTGATTTATTAAAAATGACTGTAATAAATACTGCGAGAATCGACTCTGTCTTAAAATAAACTGAACGATTTCGACCACCATCGTCTCACAATTGATTTATTAAAAATGACTGTAATAAATACTGCGAGAATCGACTCTGTCTTAAAATAAACTGAACGATTTCGTCCACCATCGTCTCACAATTGATTTATTAAAAATGACTGTAATAAATACTGCGAGAATCGACTCTGTCTTAAAATAAACTGAACGATTTCGTCCACCATCGTCTCACAATTGATTTATTAAAAATGACTGTAATAAATACTGCGAGAATCGACTCTGTCTTAAAATAAACTGAACGATTTCGACCACCATCGTCTCACAATTGATTTATTAAAAATGACTGTAATAAATACTGCGAGAATCGACTCTGTCTTAAAATAAACTGAACGATTTCGACCACCATCGTCTCACAATTGATTTATTAAAAATGACTGTAATAAATACTGCGAGAATCGACTCTGTCTTAAAATAAACTGAACGATTTCGACCACCATCGTCTCACAATTGATTTATTAAAAATGACTGTAATAAATACTGCGAGAATCGACTCTGTCTTAAAATAAACTGAACGATTTCGACCACCATCGTCTCACAATTGATTTATTAAAAATGACTGTAATAAATACTGCGAGAATCGACTCTGTCTTAAAATAAACTGAACGATTTCGACCACCATCGTCTCACAATTGATTTATTAAAAATGACTGTAATAAATACTGCGAGAATCGACTCTGTCTTAAAATAAACTGAACGATTTCGACCACCATCGTCTCACAATTGATTTATTAAAAATGACTGTAATAAATACTGCGAGAATCGACTCTGTCTTAAAATAAACTGAACGATTTCGACCACCATCGTCTCACAATTGATTTATTAAAAATGACTGTAATAAATACTGCGAGAATCGACTCTGTCTTAAAATAAACTGAACGATTTCGACCACCATCGTCTCACAATTGATTTATTAAAAATGACTGTAATAAATACTGCGAGAATCGACTCTGTCTTAAAATAAAGTGAACGATTTCGACCACCATCGTCTCACAATTGATACCGACTAAAAAGGAGTAATCAGGAAGTACTGTTTAAATACTTCTATTAAAAGTTACGTCCAGTCGCATTGTCATGTTGAAACAAAAGGTTTACTTATTTTTTAGTCTTTGATTTGAAAAAATAAAGAATTTTTTTTTTTTTTCAATTATTTTAAGAAAAAAAACGAAAAAATATCAAATATCAATTGTAGTTTTATTAAAATAAAACAAATTGTATTTTTCCAGTTTTTAGATATTTTGTGCTTCATTAAATCTATAATAATTAAGCCGACCAAACGGTATAGTGGTTAGCGTGCTGGCTTCTAGACCGCGAGGTTGCGGGTCTCGAGTCGCGTGTAGGCATGGGTGTTTGTAAATGTATGTTGGTTTGTTAAATGACGAAATGTTTCGGCGCATTATAGCCCTCGTGTTGCTGACGGCGCCAGATAATCTGAATACCACCAACCAACTATAATAATTAAAGTAACATATTTTGGTATATCCAGCTCGTGAAAAGCTACAACATTAGTCATACGGCCCGCCTGTATAAGTTAGTGGCGAACGCTGCTATAGAAGAAACAACAATGCAAAACGTCATAAAATTAAGCTCAAAACGCTTATGGGCATGAAATTTAAAGTCTTTTTAACAAAAGGACCAGATTTGTTATTTAAAAGAATGAGCCTAACATTTATATTTCTTAAAATAGATCCAGAAATCTGGAAATATCAGGAATTTCTACATTAAAAATGTACAAACAATTGTCGTCAATGGTCAGTCTAAAGGGGAGTGGCCCTCCTTGAAGAGTTTAATAGGGAAATAACACATAGTGAGGACCAACTACATCTCTAGTTGCAAGTGGAAGGAAAAACATCGCCAAACATTTTCTGACTGCAACAAGCAGACTTTAACAGGCACTAGCACATCGACTGTTATATAAATATCACTGGCCACCCATATCACCTGATATAACGCCACTCCACTTTTTCGTTTGCAGTTTCGTAACGAACGTCGTTTACAAGAGGAAAGAGTCGAATGTTGATGGCATAAAGACCAGGATTATAGCCGCAATAGCTTCTGTAGATGCCCGTATGCTTGCCCGTACCTGGCGCGAAATTAACTACAGTCTTGATATTTTTCGTGCGATCAACGGCGCACATGCGGAAGTCTATTGACATGCGCCATAAAACGTTTTGAGTCTATCTAACCTTTTACCTTATCAATTTAAATTTATCTTCATTATTTTATGAAATATTCAGCATCAAAATGTGTCTAACATTTTATAGACGCCGTGTATAACCCTCGAAAGATAAAACATACTTATGCCAAACTTAATTAAATATGTTAACTAATTTTTGTGTTTTTACTGATTCATTTGAACCCTAAATACCTAATATTATATATATATATATATATATATATATATATA
>OZ021725.1:4008184-4020684 GCA_963978545.1 Linyphia triangularis | reverse complement strand
TAGATAGATAGATAGATAGATAGATAGATAGATAGATAGATAGATAGATAGATAGATAGATAGATAGATAGATAGATAGATAGATAGATAGATAGATAGATAGATAGATAGATAGATAGATAGATAGATAGATAGATAGATAGATAGATAGATAGATAGATAGATAGATAGATAGATAGATAGATAGATAGATAGATAGATAGATAGATAGATAGATAGATAGATAGATAGATAGATAGATAGATAGATAGATAGATAGATAGATAGATAGATAGATAGATAGATAGATAGATAGATAGATAGATAGATAGATAGATAGATAGATAGATAGATAGATAGATAGATAGATAGATAGATAGATAGATAGATAGATAGATAGATAGATAGATAGATAGATAGATAGATAGATAGATAGATAGATAGATAGATAGATAGATAGATAGATAGATAGATAGATAGATAGATAGATAGATAGATAGATAGATAGATAGATAGATAGATAGATAGATAGATAGATAGATAGATAGATAGATAGATAGATAGATAGATAGATAGATAGATAGATAGATAGATAGATAGATAGATAGATAGATAGATAGATAGATAGATAGATAGATAGATAGATAGATAGATAGATAGATAGATAGATAGATAGATAGATAGATAGATAGATAGATAGATAGATAGATAGATAGATAGATAGATAGATAGATAGATAGATAGATAGATAGATAGATAGATAGATAGATAGATAGATAGATAGATAGATAGATAGATAGATAGATAGATAGATAGATAGATAGATAGATAGATAGATAGATAGATAGATAGATAGATAGATAGATAGATAGATAGATAGATAGATAGATAGATAGATAGATAGATAGATAGATAGATAGATAGATAGATAGATAGATAGATAGATAGATAGATAGATAGATAGATAGATAGATAGATAGATAGATAGATAGATAGATAGATAGATAGATAGATAGATAGATAGATAGATAGATAGATAGATAGATAGATAGATAGATAGATAGATAGATAGATAGATAGATAGATAGATAGATAGATAGATAGATAGATAGATAGATAGATAGATAGATAGATAGATAGATAGATAGATAGATAGATAGATAGATAGATAGATAGATAGATAGATAGATAGATAGATAGATAGATAGATAGATAGATAGATAGATAGATAGATAGATAGATAGATAGATAGATAGATAGATAGATAGATAGATAGATAGATAGATAGATAGATAGATAGATAGATAGATAGATAGATAGATAGATAGATAGATAGATAGATAGATAGATAGATAGATAGATAGATAGATAGATAGATAGATAGATAGATAGATAGATAGATAGATAGATAGATAGATAGATAGATAGATAGATAGATAGATAGATAGATAGATAGATAGATAGATAGATAGATAGATAGATAGATAGATAGATAGATAGATAGATAGATAGATAGATAGATAGATAGATAGATAGATAGATAGATAGATAGATAGATAGATAGATAGATAGATAGATAGATAGATAGATAGATAGATAGATAGATAGATAGATAGATAGATAGATAGATAGATAGATAGATAGATAGATAGATAGATAGATAGATAGATAGATAGATAGATAGATAGATAGATAGATAGATAGATAGATAGATAGATAGATAGATAGATAGATAGATAGATAGATAGATAGATAGATAGATAGATAGATAGATAGATAGATAGATAGATAGATAGATAGATAGATAGATAGATAGATAGATAGATAGATAGATAGATAGATAGATAGATAGATAGATAGATAGATAGATAGATAGATAGATAGATAGATAGATAGATAGATAGATAGATAGATAGATAGATAGATAGATAGATAGATAGATAGATAGATAGATAGATAGATAGATAGATAGATAGATAGATAGATAGATAGATAGATAGATAGATAGATAGATAGATAGATAGATAGATAGATAGATAGATAGATAGATAGATAGATAGATAGATAGATAGATAGATAGATAGATAGATAGATAGATAGATAGATAGATAGATAGATAGATAGATAGATAGATAGATAGATAGATAGATAGATAGATAGATAGATAGATAGATAGATAGATAGATAGATAGATAGATAGATAGATAGATAGATAGATAGATAGATAGATAGATAGATAGATAGATAGATAGATAGATAGATAGATAGATAGATAGATAGATAGATAGATAGATAGATAGATAGATAGATAGATAGATAGATAGATAGATAGATAGATAGATAGATAGATAGATAGATAGATAGATAGATAGATAGATAGATAGATAGATAGATAGATAGATAGATAGATAGATAGATAGATAGATAGATAGATAGATAGATAGATAGATAGATAGATAGATAGATAGATAGATAGATAGATAGATAGATAGATAGATAGATAGATAGATAGATAGATAGATAGATAGATAGATAGATAGATAGATAGATAGATAGATAGATAGATAGATAGATAGATAGATAGATAGATAGATAGATAGATAGATAGATAGATAGATAGATAGATAGATAGATAGATAGATAGATAGATAGATAGATAGATAGATAGATAGATAGATAGATAGATAGATAGATAGATAGATAGATAGATAGATAGATAGATAGATAGATAGATAGATAGATAGATAGATAGATAGATAGATAGATAGATAGATAGATAGATAGATAGATAGATAGATAGATAGATAGATAGATAGATAGATAGATAGATAGATAGATAGATAGATAGATAGATAGATAGATAGATAGATAGATAGATAGATAGATAGATAGATAGATAGATAGATAGATAGATAGATAGATAGATAGATAGATAGATAGATAGATAGATAGATAGATAGATAGATAGATAGATAGATAGATAGATAGATAGATAGATAGATAGATAGATAGATAGATAGATAGATAGATAGATAGATAGATAGATAGATAGATAGATAGATAGATAGATAGATAGATAGATAGATAGATAGATAGATAGATAGATAGATAGATAGATAGATAGATAGATAGATAGATAGATAGATAGATAGATAGATAGATAGATAGATAGATAGATAGATAGATAGATAGATAGATAGATAGATAGATAGATAGATAGATAGATAGATAGATAGATAGATAGATAGATAGATAGATAGATAGATAGATAGATAGATAGATAGATAGATAGATAGATAGATAGATAGATAGATAGATAGATAGATAGATAGATAGATAGATAGATAGATAGATAGATAGATAGATAGATAGATAGATAGATAGATAGATAGATAGATAGATAGATAGATAGATAGATAGATAGATAGATAGATAGATAGATAGATAGATAGATAGATAGATAGATAGATAGATAGATAGATAGATAGATAGATAGATAGATAGATAGATAGATAGATAGATAGATAGATAGATAGATAGATAGATAGATAGATAGATAGATAGATAGATAGATAGATAGATAGATAGATAGATAGATAGATAGATAGATAGATAGATAGATAGATAGATAGATAGATAGATAGATAGATAGATAGATAGATAGATAGATAGATAGATAGATAGATAGATAGATAGATAGATAGATAGATAGATAGATAGATAGATAGATAGATAGATAGATAGATAGATAGATAGATAGATAGATAGATAGATAGATAGATAGATAGATAGATAGATAGATAGATAGATAGATAGATAGATAGATAGATAGATAGATAGATAGATAGATAGATAGATAGATAGATAGATAGATAGATAGATAGATAGATAGATAGATAGATAGATAGATAGATAGATAGATAGATAGATAGATAGATAGATAGATAGATAGATAGATAGATAGATAGATAGATAGATAGATAGATAGATAGATAGATAGATAGATAGATAGATAGATAGATAGATAGATAGATAGATAGATAGATAGATAGATAGATAGATAGATAGATAGATAGATAGATAGATAGATAGATAGATAGATAGATAGATAGATAGATAGATAGATAGATAGATAGATAGATAGATAGATAGATAGATAGATAGATAGATAGATAGATAGATAGATAGATAGATAGATAGATAGATAGATAGATAGATAGATAGATAGATAGATAGATAGATAGATAGATAGATAGATAGATAGATAGATAGATAGATAGATAGATAGATAGATAGATAGATAGATAGATAGATAGATAGATAGATAGATAGATAGATAGATAGATAGATAGATAGATAGATAGATAGATAGATAGATAGATAGATAGATAGATAGATAGATAGATAGATAGATAGATAGATAGATAGATAGATAGATAGATAGATAGATAGATAGATAGATAGATAGATAGATAGATAGATAGATAGATAGATAGATAGATAGATAGATAGATAGATAGATAGATAGATAGATAGATAGATAGATAGATAGATAGATAGATAGATAGATAGATAGATAGATAGATAGATAGATAGATAGATAGATAGATAGATAGATAGATAGATAGATAGATAGATAGATAGATAGATAGATAGATAGATAGATAGATAGATAGATAGATAGATAGATAGATAGATAGATAGATAGATAGATAGATAGATAGATAGATAGATAGATAGATAGATAGATAGATAGATAGATAGATAGATAGATAGATAGATAGATAGATAGATAGATAGATAGATAGATAGATAGATAGATAGATAGATAGATAGATAGATAGATAGATAGATAGATAGATAGATAGATAGATAGATAGATAGATAGATAGATAGATAGATAGATAGATAGATAGATAGATAGATAGATAGATAGATAGATAGATAGATAGATAGATAGATAGATAGATAGATAGATAGATAGATAGATAGATAGATAGATAGATAGATAGATAGATAGATAGATAGATAGATAGATAGATAGATAGATAGATAGATAGATAGATAGATAGATAGATAGATAGATAGATAGATAGATAGATAGATAGATAGATAGATAGATATTATATATATATATATATATATATATATATATATATATATATATATATATATATATATATACTTTATTCGTCTCAATTATGTTTTAAAAACTATCATGTAATGTTTTGTATCCGAAGAAATTGTTAACCATATAAGACTAAAGTATCCCAATAGGTTGTTTCATTGTATTCGATATGTTCTTGAGTAATAGTTTAGTGAGGGCTATACTGTTTCAGAACATCATTAGATCAAGTTCTGAGTTAATTGCAAGTGTCAAGAAATAACATTTTCTTGAAGGTAATTCAAAAGTCATCTTGTTCGCATTTGTGTTATGAATAGGAGTAAACCACGTAAATCATCACCAGGCAGCTTAATAATTGATTTGAGGATAGGTGTCACTATCGCCGGCTTCTCTACTCACTTTAAAAACAGATATTTCATACAGTATTTAATAAGCATTCAATTTAAAAAACAGTAAATAATTTGAATTACATGATACTCAAGTAATTGACAATTAAATGAATATATTTCCTTCATACAAATGGTCATTGAAAGAACATACTTTAATTTCTTTTTAAATCCTTTATATTTACTTCGATTTGTGTGTGGCTGTGCATAACAATGGTGGGAAAATCTGCGGAGGTCTAATTAACCCCCTTGACGTCATCCAGTCGAGCTGAAACTTGACAGATAGATTCGATGTCCACTACAATGATGCATTCTATCAAATTTTGGTCGGCTGTCACTATCACTAAAAGGTAGCTTTTATGGAATGCTAACAAACCAACTTTCCCTCATCCAATCTCACTGAAATAGCATTTAACTTATCATTGAAGAAACTCTTTCCTGTTGCCAAAATTGGTTTAACTTTCCCTCATCCAATCTCACTGAAATAGCATTTAACTTATCATTGAAGAAACTCTTTCCTGTTGCCAAAATTGGTTTCCTAAATAAATAATAAAATTGTTTTAATCAGAATAAATAAAAGATATTTGGTTGCGAGTGCGTAAATTCTCATTAATTTTTAATTAATAAATTTTTAAAACTAGTTCACCGCATATTTTGCTGATAAATATGTTTTTAATATTTAAAATTACATGCCAACACCAAGCACACGCTGGCAACAGAAACGGATTTTGTTAATGAATCCAAACATGGGCAATGTATATAGAGCATTTATATTAAGGTATACGTATACCAATTGAGATGATTTTCTTTAATTTTTAGGTAATAATTTCAAACTTTTTGTCAGTATATCAGAATGAAAAATGATGCATTTATATATATATATATAATGTATATATATAATGTATATATATATATATATATATATATATATATATATATATATATATATATATATATATATATATATATATATATATATATATATATATATATATATATATATATATATATATATATATATACATACACTTTTTTTCCGACAATGTTTTAATAAGCTAATTACAATTAAAGTGACTAATTATGACATTATTAGAACATACATAAATAAACTTGTAATTAACTTAGAGGTATGATTTTTATTGCTGACGCATGTTCCTATGGAGAACTTTGCTGCAATGTTTAATAAATTATAAATTTTTAAATAAAAAGTTATTAAAAAATACATAGTTTTTAACAAAAAATTAAGATTAAAATATTCATAAAAAATGTGTTTATAACAATATATGATAGATTCTCCATAGGAAGCACATTCACAACTTGTGTCTTCAGAACAAAATTCGAATTTTATAAATCGGACAATTTATTGTGAAGTTATGACCATTGGCGTAAAGTCATATAACACCAAAATGTCATTCTTCAGAAAACGCTTTTGAAGTTTACAACACTAATGAACATGATACAAAACAGGTTCACAATACCCACTGCAATTTAAAAAGTAAATTGAGTCTGAGAAAGAAAATGGTAATATTTTAAATGTAATGAATTCAGAAATATTTTAAAACAAAAAAAACAAAAACGCAGACTTGAGTCAAATTTTGCAATTCCTAATGTATATGTATACCTTAAGAAAAAATTATGGGTTATATTATTGTTAGGGGTTCGCAACGTTTAAAACCCTCTGAGCGTCAAGGGAATGGGCGAAATTATGCAGTTGTTTTTCCTTAAATAATTTTTAAATTTTATTTCTGATCCAAATATATAATTTTTTAAAACTATTTTTAATTTATTTTGTTTTAAGTAGGTTTTAAACTATCATCCTAATAAAAAGATTAAAAAAATATTTTATTTTACATTTTATTTATAAATTTAAAAAGGTTGTGTATTGCTGGAAAAACTGGGGATCAAATGACGGATATATACGCCAGTGACCCTCAGAAGGTTAATAGTAGTACCATAAATATGCGATTATTTCTATAACCCAATTTGAATGTAAAATGCTACAAGTATATCTTCCCAATGTGTCGTGCGGGCACAATGGCCTAAGATCTTGTACAACACGTTATACCTTCTAGCATTGAGGTGCATCCATGCTTGATTCTTTTCGTCTTCATTGATGAAATTAATGATTTTGTTCAATCATCCAGCGAGCTTTGAATGGCCGCATTGTGTTTACGAGGGATTGAATGGCACAAAGACAGGACTGATTGAAAGTGGCGCAGGAATAAATTGGATTTCTGATAGTATTTCAAATTTACCAAGTTTATCCTCAAAAATATATTTTCATTTGAATTCTGACAATGTGTCATTATCTGAATGCCTGGGAATGTAACCTAATTAAGACGCCACTATAAGTGCCATTAAAATGGTTTTTAATTTTGATGACAAATATGTGTAAGCTATTTTCTTGATCACTTCTGGACATGAACTTTGAAAGAAATTTATTCGACACATTCGGAGTTATTTGAGTAAAATTATTCTAAGTATATTGATTTGAGTCACTCAGTTACTTAATCATAACTGGACAAAATTAAATTATACTTTTCATGTCAAATGTTTCAAATTCATGATACCTGGAATTATAAACCCTCGGATGCTACATCAGTAGTTATCGAATATTAATTACAATTATCAATTTCTTTTCATAACACATATGCATCCTTGAGTTTATGATACTCTATTATTTCTAGAATGTGAGCATTTTGCACATTTTTTTTTTTTTTTTTTAATATCTTTAGCTATAATTTTTAGCCTAATGTTACCTACCACCACGTAATTCAATTTTAATGCAAGCAATCCAAAAGAATTTCAATATTAATTTTAATATTTTCCAATACTAAATAAATATTTCATTTCCCATTTGACACGTGTTTCAAAACACTTTTCATAAAAAAATATTCAACTTACCAATTAGGTGTTTCAAAACACCTTTCATAAAAAAATATTCAACTTACCAACTAGGTGTTTCAAAACACCTTTCATAAAAAATATTCAACTTACCAACTAGGTGTTTCAAAACACCTATCATAAAAAAATATTCAACTTACCAACTAAATGTTTCAAAACACCTATCATAAGAAAATATTCAACTTACCAACTAGGTGTTTCAAAACACCTTTCATAAAAAAATATTCAACTTACCAACTAGGTGTTTCAAAACACCTTTCATAAAAAAATATTCAACTTACCAACTAGGTATTTCAAAAGAACTTATACATATAGATGTGTACCACATTGTGCCTTCTACTCGAGGAACTAGAGAACTTAACTCCATCAATTTTTAAAATTAGTTAGAAAGTTTGCCAATAGATGACGCCGTTGATTGAAAAAATACTGGCCTTACACAAACAGAGTGACTATTTCAAAATAATCATCATTTCCAACAACAATTTAGCACATCATAGTGAAACATCCTTTAATAGTTTTTAAAATACGTTCAGACCATTTTTGTTTTTTTTAAATGATTTTTAATTCAACAGCGCCATCTGTCAATGAACTTTGTAACTATTTTAGAATATTGATGGATAAAATTCCGTAAGGAATGTAGCCAACTAATTATTTCTATTGTCAGCCATTTTTTTAATTTATGAGTCCTTTTTGAGACACTGTACTTTCATTAGCTCTCTTAAGGGGGTCCGGTACCAAAAATAAAAAATAAATATATTTATGTACATTTTTATGTCAAAAATTTATTTTATGTATGAGATACTATTTATATATCTTTGAGAAAATGTTTTTTTTAAATAATGTGTTTAGTTATTTAAAAAAAAAAATTAAAAACCAAGAAAAATCCATAATAATTGATGTTTGGGTATTTTGATATAAGTCAAGAAAAAAAAAATTTCAAAGTGAAAGCTTTCTGTAATACATAATTATATAAAGAAAATTTTGTCTTCACAGAATTTTGATAGGTGAATTAAAAAAAAAAAAATTTAAATTCTCAAAGTTAAAATATTGAAATTTTTGCTTTTTTTTATGTTATCTTTTAAGCTAAATGTTATATTTTAAAACAGAATTAAAAAATTAAATTCTGTGAAGACAAAATATTTAAAACTATATAAATTAAATACTCCAAAAATTTGAATAGCCAATTATTAATGGTTCTGGAGATATATCGATTTGATTATGCAACATCTGTGAAAAACACTAGTGTTCGAAAAACGTACTTTAAGCAGACGCTTCAAGGTGTTACGCCCATTAGTGACGTTTAAATAACAGGTAATTTTGTGGCGTTCTAATCACCGCAGGAATAAGATAAAAACATCATTCTCTTCAGGAATGTTTGAACTATTTTTTAAAATCAGAAGAAAAAAAAAATTCATTTTTGAAAAAATTTCGGTACTGGACTCACTTAAATATGTACCACAAACTATTTAGAAATAGTATATGGTTGTTGTTTCATACAAGCTAAATAATGTTTGGTTATTTTGAGGATATTTTGACAAGCAATCTACGCAAGGGCTACATAAAAAAAAAAAAAAAAAAAAAAAAAAAAAAAAAACATGAACGACAAAAGCCGTTTTAATTACAATAATTAATGAACTTTAACGGAAAGTCTTTCAAAAGTAACTTATCTGGGAATGGAGAAGAGAACATAAAATACCACCTTTCGCAAATATTTATATCAGATATTTTTTATATGTGTTATTTTTATCCTACATAAAAATGGTATGGCTAACTCTTTGTCGAGAGAAGCTCGACCTCTCTGCCGTAAGACCAAGTGTAGGTTTTTCGTCTGGATCCAAAGAGATGACTCTCGGGAGGCCTTTTGTGCGCCATTTGAATGTACCGCATGGTAGGTGAACTTTCCAGTAGGATGGAATCGTCGATCATCGGAGTGAATATATATCACAGAAAGAACAGTACACATCAGTTTCATATTTCGTCTACTTTCCTGCACATGTAGTCATGCCGTAAGAAGACGTGTTTTTCAAATTTAAAATTTATAGTCATGTCATAAGAAGACATGCTTCTTTCCCATTTTTAAACCTCCAGGACATCTTGGTTGAACAGCCAGTCATCATCCAAAATTGTGGGTTGGCTGTCCATGTTGGGGACATCAGCTGAGAGATTGTTCTGTGAATTCAATTTTAGTGTTTCTCACCGCCTTTCCTCTGCTGGGAGGCTGGTTATCTGAATATTCCCTTGCGCCATAAAACCCCAACCAACCAACGTTATCTGAATATTTGTGTATGTTTATTAAATTTTGATTGGTTGGTTGGTTGAACTCCCGGCTGGAAGTGGAAAGGAAGAACTTTGTGAAGTAGCACCTGCCTCCGCGTACATATGTGAGAGAACCAACTCTCTGGAACAGGTTGAGGTAAAAAAATAATAATAATAATAATAATAAAGGAGGGGAGGGAGTCAAATCATTTCGGTGCAGAAGGAATTTTGTGATGTTGCCATTTCAATGCTTTCTCCGGGTGAGGACGTGGATCAGTGAGCGGGCTTCAGCTAGCTCAAGAAAAAAACCTGTAGCTTGATTTATGTTGTATTACCCTTTACTTGTGAAGTATCAAAGTTTAATTGTGTAGCTGTTTTTAAATCGTTGTACTTAATTGAGGCTTGTTACACACTTTCTGTAATTTGAGGTATGATAAAATACAGCAACAGGTAATTCCACTAACTTTACGATCTCGCGGTCATGGGTCGTTGCTAGAGAAGGTTTCGATTCTTATTGACTTTTCCCGACATCTTCCCGCCGACCAAAAGGTATAGTGATTAGCGTGCTAGCCTCTAGACCACTAGGTTGCGGGTTCGAGTCCCGTGTTAGGCATGGGTGTTTGTAAATGTATGTTGGCTTGTCTAATGACGAATGTTTCGGCACATTATAGCCCTCGTGTTGCTGACGGCGCCAGATAATCTGAACACAACCAACTTCCCATAACACTCTCCTAGCAATATTATATCGTCCAGTGGAATCCAACACCACATGCATTACTTAGATTTAATCCTATTTATTATACACACATATTTATACATCTGTGAACTAACACAAGAGTATAATCCCGAACTGTGTCTCACAGAAGAGTTTAGTATTATGTATACATTCGTCGATCACGTATGTATCACCCACCCTTCAACCACATCGTAAACCCAGCTAACATGAAAAACGATACAATCTCGGAAACCCGGCAACAACAACAGCGAAAGAAAATATACCCAAGACTTTGCCGAAAAATGTAAAATCCACGGAAAGTGTATTACGGAAAAGTACAGCGAGAACAACAAAAATCTCGAACTCGGGCTATTACCGGAAATCGTGGAAACCCTAGGCGCTGTTAGAATAATGGTTTGGAGGGGGTAAAAATTTCCGTGAAAGCACGTAGTAAAATGCCCCGTTTTCCGCCGAAATTTCGGGTCTAAGAAACTTTCCACTGTAAATACGGCGGGGATTTTTTTTTTTTTGCGATCATTTTGTTTAGTGGTTTCTGGAGTTGAGCAACTGGAAAAAAAGGAAACTGCGATTTCGGAAAAAAAAGAAATGCTTGTGGTATGGATGTTGTTTTGAAATGGTGGCGTTGAGACGTACTTTTCTGAGGCGCAGTCATTTGGGGTCGAAATCCAGCTCGATTTCCTCAAAAAAAGCAAAACATTTACGAGAGTTAAAACGAGGAGATTTTCACTTAGGTGAGAATGCTTATCGCTACTGAAAATTACAGACATCAAACATTTCAAAATCTGGTGCGGTGGAATAGAGTGTTAGACAGTAAATATGTACACCCAATATTTGTAGTGTAACTTTTTCTGTGAAGGAATTTCCATGAAAGGGACACGTAAAAGTCAAGAATGGTTAATTTTAAGCGTTGTTCTTAGTATTTGCAATGACTATTTCAAACGCTGTTCTTGATATTTTTCAATTACTGTTCTTGTTGGTTGTTTTCAGATTATCTGGCGCCATCAGCAACACGAGGGCTATAATATTCCGAAACATTCGTCATTAGACAAGCCAACATACATTTACAAACACCCATGCCTAACACGGGACTCGAACCGGCAACCTCGCGGTTTAG